>JAQJZF010000027.1:37092350-37102350 GCA_028537955.1 Microtus californicus | reverse complement strand
GGATGTATGAAAGTATTGTTAGAATTGAGAACAGTGTTCCTCTTCCGTTTAAAAGCTTTACTTTGAAAGATATTCACATTCATCTGAAAGTGTATGAATTTCATGAAATGCTTTTGTAAGAAACGGAGACGTGATTGTTTGAAAAGAAGATTCGTCGTGTGGGTTGTTTCACAGTATAGTTAGAATTGAGAACAGTATTCTTCCTACGATTTGAAGCTTTACTTTGAAAGATAATCACGTTCATTTGAAAGTGTATGAATTTCATGAAATGCTTTTGTGAGAAACACAGACGTGTTTCTGTGAAACGAAGATTCGTTGTTTGGGATGTATCAAAGTGTTGTTAGAATTGAGAACAGTGTTCCTCTTTTGTTTAGAAGCTTTACTTTGAAAGATATTCACATTCATCTGAAATTGTATGAATTTCATGAAATGCTTTTGCAAGAAACACAGACGTGTTTCTTTGAAAAGAAGATTTGTTGTTTGGGATGTATCAACGTATTGTTTGAATTGAGAACAGTGTTCCTCTTCCCCTTAGAAGCTTTACTTTGAGAGATATTTACATTCATATGAAAGTGTATGAATTTCATGAAATGCTTTTGTAAGAAACGTAGACGTGATTGTTTGAAAAGAAGATTCGTTGTGTGGGTTGTTTCACAGTATTGTTAGAATTGAGAACCGTGTTCCTCTTCCCCTTAGAAGCTTTACTTTGAAAGATAATCTCGTTCTTTTGAAAGTGTATGAATTTCATGAAATGCTTTTGTGAGAAACACAGACGTGTTTCTGTGAAACGAAGATTCGTTGTTTGGGATGTATCAAAGTATTGTTAGAATTGAGAACAGTGTTCCTCTTCAGTTTAAAAGCTTTACTTTGAAAGATATTCACATTCATCTGAAAGTGTATGAATTTCATGAAATGCTTTTGTAAGAAACGGAGACGTGATTGTTTGAAAAGAAGATTCGTTGTGTGGGTTGTTTCACAGTATTGTTAGAATTGAGAACAGTATTCTTCTTACAAATCGTGATTGTTTGAAAAGAAGATTCGTTGTTTGGGATGTATCAAAGTATTGTTTGAATTGAGAACAGTGTTCCTCTTCCCCTTAGAAGCTTTACTTTAAAGATAATCTCGTTCTTTTGAAAGTGTATGAATTTCATGAAATGCTTTTGTGAGAAACACAGATGTGTTTCTGTGAAAAGAAGATTCGTAGTTTGGGATGTATCAAAGTATTGTTAGAATTGAGAACAGTGTTCCTCTTCCCCTTAGAAGCTTTATTTTGAAAGATAATCTCGTTCTTTCTAAAGTGTATGAATTTCATAAAATGTTTTTGTGAGAAACACAGACGTGTTTCTGTGAAAAGAAGATTCGTTGTTTGGGATGTATCAAAGTATTGTTAGAATTTAGAACAGTGGTTAGGGTTAGGGTTAGGATTAGGGTTAGTGTTAGGATTAGGGTTAGGGTTAGGGTTAGTGTTAGGGTTAGGGTTAGAGTTAGTGTTAGGGTTAGGGTTAGTGTTAGGGTTAGGGTTTGCGTTAGGGTTAGGGTTAGGTTTAGGGTTAGGGTTTGGGTTAGGATTAGGTTTAGGGTTAGGGTTAGGGTAGGGTTAGGGTTTGGGTTAGGGTTAGGGGTTAGGGTTAGGGTTAGGTTTAGGGTTTGGGTTAGGGTTAGGGTTAGGGTTAGGGTTTGGGTTAGGGTTAAGGTAAGGGATAGGGTTATGGTTAAGGTTAGGGTTAGGGTTTAGGATTAGGGTTAGGATTAAAAAGAAAAAGAATTTAGAACAGTGTTACTCTTCCCCTAAGAAGCTTTACTTTGAAAGATAATCTCGTTCTTTTGAAAGTGTATGAATTTCAAGAAATGCTTTTTTAAGAAACACAGACGTGTTTCTGTGAAAAGAAGATTCGTTGTTTGGGATGTATCAAAGTATTGTTAGAATTGAGAATAGTGTTCCTCTTCCCCTTAGAAGCTTTGCTTTGAATGATAGTCTCGTTCTTTTGAAAGTGTATGAATTTCATGAAATGCTTTTGTGAGAAACACAGACGTGTTTCTGTGAAAAGAAGATTCGTTGTTTGGGATGTATCAAAGTATTGTTAGAATTGAGAACAATGTTCCTCTTACCCTTAGAAGCTTTACTTTGAAAGATAATCTCGTTCTTTGAAAGTGTATGAATTTCATGAAATGCTTTTTCAAGAAACACAGACGTGTTTCTTTGAAAAGAAGATTTGTTGTTTGGGATGTATCAAAGTATTGTTAGAATTGAGAACAGTGTTACTCTTCTGTTTAGAAGCTTTACTTTGAGAGATATTCACATTCATCTGAAATTGTATGAATTTCATGAAATGCTTTTGTAAGAAACGTAGACGTGATTGTTTGAAAAGAAGATTCGTTGTTTGGGATGTATCAAAGTATTGTTTGAATTGAGAACAGTGTTCCTCTTCCCCTTAGAAGCTTTACTTTAAAGATAATTTCGTTCTTTTGAAAGTGTATGAATTTCATGAAATGCTTTTGTGAGAAACACAGATGTGTTTCTGTGAAAAGAAGATTCGTAGTTTTGGATGTATCAAAGTATTGTTAGAATTGAGAACAGTGTTGCTCTTCCCCTTAGAAGCTTTAATTTGAAAGATAATCTCGTTCTTTTGAAAGTGTATGAATTTTATGAAATGCTTTTGTGAGAAACACAGACGCGTTTCGGTGAAAAGAAGATTCGTTGTTTGGGATGTATCAAAGTATTGTTAGAATTGAGAATAGTGTTCCTCTTCCCTTTAGAAGCTTTGCTTTGAATGATAGTCTCGTTCTTTTGAAAGTGTATGAATTTCATGAAATGATTTTGTGAGAAACACAGACGTGTTTCTGTGAAAAGAAGATTCGTTGTGTGGGTTGTTTCACAGTATTGTTAGAATTGAGAACAGTATTCTTCTTACGATTTGAAGCTTTACTTTGAAAGATAATCACGTTCATTTGAAAGTGCATGAATTTCATGAAATGCTTTTGTAAGAAACACAGACGTGTTTCTGTGAAAAGAAGATTCGTTGTTTGGGATGTATGAAAGAGTTTTTAGAATTGAGAACAGTGTTCCTCTTCCGTTTAGAAGCTTTACTTTGAGAGATATTCACATTCATCTGAAAGTGTATGAATTTCATGAAATGCTTTTGTGAGAAACACAGACGTGTTTCGGTAAAAAGAAGATTCGTTGTTTGGGATGTAACAAACTATTGTTAGAATTGAGAACAGTTTTCCTCTTCCCCTTAGAAGCTTTACTTTGAAAGATAATCTCGTTCTTTTGAAAGTGTATGAATTTCATGAAATGATGTCGTAAAAACACAGACGTGTTTCTATGAAAATAAGATTCGTTGTTTGGGATGTATCAAAGTATTGTTAGAATTGAGAATAGTGTTCCTCTTCCCCTTAGAAGCTTTGCTTTGAATGATAGTCTCGTTCTTTTGAAAGTGTATGAATTTCATGAAATGCTTTTGTGAGAAACACAGACGTGTTTCTGTGAAAAGAAGATTCCTTGTTTGGGATGTATGAAAGTGTTTTTAGAATTGAGAACAGTGTTCCTCTTCCGTTTAGAAGCTTTACTTTGAGAGATATTCACATTCATCTGAAAGTGTATGAATTTCATGAAATGCTTTTGTAAGAATCGTAGACGTGATTGTGTGAAAAGAAGATTCGTTGTTTGGGATGTTTCACAGTATTGATAGAATTGAGAACAGTGTTCCTCTTACGTTTTGAAGCTTTACTTTGAAAGGTAATCACGTTCATTTGAAAGTGTATGAATTTCATGAAATGCTTCTTGTGAGAAACACAGACGTGTTTCTGTGAAAAGAAGATTCGTTGTTTGGGATGTATCAAAGTATTGTTAGAATTGAGAATCGTGTTCCTCTTCCCCTTAGAAGCTTTGCTTTGAATGATAGTCTCGTTCTTTTGAAAGTGTATGAATTTCATGAAATGCTTTTGTGAGAAACACAGACGTGTTTCTGTGAAAAGAAGATTCGTTGTTTGGGATGTATCAAAGTGTTGTTAGAATTGAGAACAGTCTTCCTCTTTTGTTTAGAAGCTTTACTTTGAAAGATATTCACATTCATCTGAAATTGTATGAATTTCATGAAATGCTTTTGCAAGAAACACAGATGTGTTTCTGTGAAACGAAGATTCGTTGTTTGGGATGTATGAAAGTATTGTTAGAATTGAGAACAGTGTTCCTCTTCCGTTTAAAAGCTTTACTTTGAAAGATATTCACATTCATCTGAAAGTGTATGAATTTCATGAAATGCTTTTGTAAGAAACGGAGACGTGATTGTTTGAAAAGAAGATTCGTTGTGTGGGTTGTTTCACAGTATAGTTAGAATTGAGAACAGTATTCTTCCTACGATTTGAAGCTTTACTTTGAAAGATAATCACGTTCATTTGAAAGTGTATGAATTTCATGAAATGCTTTTGTGAGAAACACAGACGTGTTTCTGTGAAACGAAGATTCGTTGTTTGGGATGTATCAAAGTGTTGTTAGAATTGAGAACAGTGTTCCTCTTTTGTTTAGAAGCTTTACTTTGAAAGATATTCACATTCATCTGAAATTGTATGAATTTCATGAAATGCTTTTGCAAGAAACACAGACGTGTTTCTTTGAAAAGAAGATTTGTTGTTTGGGATGTATCAACGTATTGTTTGAATTGAGAACAGTGTTCCTCTTCCCCTTAGAAGCTTTACTTTGAGAGATATTTACATTCATATGAAAGTGTATGAATTTCATGAAATGCTTTTGTAAGAAACGTAGACGTGATTGTTTGAAAAGAAGATTCGTTGTGTGGGATATTTCACAGTATTGTTAGAATTGAGAACAGTGTTGCTCTTCCCCTTAGAAGCTTTAATTTGAAAGATAATCTCGTTCTTTTGAAAGTGTATGAATTTTATGAAATGCTTTTGTGAGAATAACAGACGCGTTTCGGTAAAAAGAAGATTCGTTGTTTGGGATGTATCAAAGTATTGTTAGAATTTAGAATCGTGTTCCTCTTCCCCTTAGAAGCTTTGCTTTGAATGATAGTCTCGTTCTTTTGAAAGTGTGCGAATTTCATGAAATGCTTTTGTGAGAAACACAGACGTGTTTCTGTGAAAAGAAGATTCGTTGTTTGGGATGTATCAAAGTATTGTTAGAATTGAGAACAGTGTTCCTCTTCCGTTTAAAACCTTTACTTTGAAAGATATTCACATTCATCTGAAAGTGTATGAATTTCATGAAATGCTTTTGTAAGAAACGGAGACGTGATTATTTGAAAGAGGATTCGTTTTGTGGGTTGTTTCACAGTATTGTTAGAATTGAGAACAGTATTCTTCTTACGATTTGAAGCTTTACTTTGAAAGATAATCACGTTCATTTGAAAATGTATGAATTTCATGAAATGCTTTTGTGAGAAACACAGACGTGTTTCTGTGAAACGAAGATTCGTTTTTGGGATGTATCAAAGTGTTGTTAGAATTGAGAACAGTGTTCCTCTTTTGTTTAGAAGCTTTACTTTGAAAGATATTCACATTCATCTGAAATTGTATGAATTTCATGAAATGCTTTTGTAAGAAACGTAGACGTGATTGTTGGAAAAGAAGATTCGTTGTTTGGGATGTATCAAAGTATTGTTTGAATTGAGAACAGTGTTCCTCTTTCTCTTAGAAGCTTTACTTTAAAGATAATCTCGTTCTTTTGAAAGTGTATGAATTTCATGAAAAGCTTTTGTGAGAAACACAGATGTGTTTCTGTGAAAAGAAGATTCGTAGTTTGGGATGTATCAAAGTATTGTTAGAATTGAGAACAGTGTTCCTCTTCCCCTTAGAAGTTTTACTTTGAAAGATAATCTCGTTCTTTTGAAAGTGTATGAATTTCATGAAATGATGTTGTAAAAACACAGACATGTTTCTATGAAAAGAAGATTCGTTGTTTGGGATGTATCAAAGTATTGTTAGAATTGAGAATAGTGTTCCTCTTCCCCTTAGAAGCTTTGCTTTGAATGATAGTCTCGTTCTTTTGAAAGTGTATGAATTTCTTTGAAATGCTTTTGTGAGAAACACAGACGTGTTTCTGTGAAAAGAAGATTCGTTGTTTGGGATGTATCAAAGTATTGTTAGAATTGAGAACAGTGTTCCTCTTCCGTTTACAACCTTTACTTTGAAAGATATTCACATTCATCTGAAAGTGTATGAATTTCATGTAATGCTTTTGTAAGAAACGGAGACGTGAATATTTGAAAGAGGATTCGTTTTGTGGGTTGTTTCACAGTATTGATAGAATTGAGAACAGTATTCTTCTTACGATTTGAAGCTTTACTTTGAAAGATAATCACGTTCATTTGAAAATGTATGAATTTCATGAAATGCTTTTGTGAGAAACACAGACGTGTTTCTGTGAAACGAAGATTCGTTGTTTGGGATGTATCAAAGTGTTGTTAGAATTGAGAACAGTGTTCCTCTTTTGTTTAGAAGCTTTACTTTGAAAGATATTCACATTCATCTGAAATTGTATGAATTTCATGAAATGCTTTTGTAAGAAACGTAGACGTGATTGTTTGAAAAGAAGATTCGTTGTTTGGGATGTATCAAAGTATTGTTTGAATTGAGAACAGTATTCCTCTTCCCCTTAGAAGCTTTACTTTAAAGATAATCTCGTTCTTTTGAAAGTGTATGAATTTCATGAAATGCTTTTGTGAGAAACACAGATGTGTTTCTGTGAAAAGAAGATTCGTAGATTGGGATGTATCAAAGTATTGTTAGAATTGAGAACAGTGTTCCTCTTCCCCTTAGAAGCTTTATTTTGATAGATAATCTCGTTCTTTTAAAAGTGTATGAATTTCATGAAATGTTTTTGTGAGAAACACAGACGTGTTTCTGTGAAAAGAAGATTCGTTGTTTGGGATGTATCAAAGTATTGTTAGAATTTAGAACAGTGGTTAGGGTTAGGGTTAGGATTAGGGTTAGTGTTAGGATTAGGGTTAGGGATAGGGTTATGGTTAGGGTTAGAGTTAGTGTTAGGGTTAGGGTTAGTGTTAGGGTTAGGGTTTGCGTTAGGGTTAGGGTTAGGGTTAGGTTTAGGGTTAGGGTTTGGGTTAGGGTTAGGTTTAGGGTTAGGGTTAGGGTAGGGTTAGGGTTTGGGTTAGGGTTAGGGGTTAGGGTTAGGGTTAGGGTTAGGTTTAGGGTTTGGGTTAGGGTTAGGGTTAGGGTTTGGGTTAGGGTTTAGGTAAGGGTTAGGGTTATGGTTAGGGTTAGTGTTACGGTTAGGGTTAGGGTTAGGGTTAGGGTTAGGGTTAGAGTAGGGTTAGGATTAGGGTTAGGTTTAGGGGTTAGGGTTATGGTTAGTGTTAGGGTTAGGGTTTGGTTTAAGGTTAGGGTTAGGGATAGGGTTAGGGTTAGGTTTAAAATAAAAGAATTTAGAACAGTGTTACTCTTCCCCTAAGAAGCTTTACTTTGAAAGATAATCTCGTTCTTTTGAAAGTGTATGAATTTCATTAAATGCTTTTGCAAGAAACACAGACGTGTTTCTTTGAAAAGAAGATTTGTTGTTTGGGATGTATCAAAATATTGTTACAATTTAGAACAGCGGTTAGGGTTAGGGTTAGGATTCAGGTTACTGTTAGGGTTAGGGTTAGGGTTACGTTTAGGGTTAGGGTTAGGGTTAGGGTAGGGTTAGGGTTAGGCTTAGGGGTTAGGGTTAGGGTTTGGGTTAGGGTTACGGTAAGGGTTAGGGTTATGGTTAGGTTTAGGGTTTGGGTTATTGTTAGGGTTAGGGTTTGGGTTAGGGTAAGGGTTTGGGTTATGGTTTAGGGTTAGGGTAAGGATTAGGGTTAGGATTAAAAATAAAAGAATTTAGAACAGTGTTACTCTTCCCCTAAGAAGCTTTACTTTGAAAGATAATCTCGTTCTTTTGAAAGTGTATGAATTTCATGAAATGCTTTTGTAAGAAAAACAGACGTGTTTCTGTGAAAAGAAGATTCATTGTTTGGGATGTATCAAAGTATTGTTACAATTTAGAACAGCGGTTAGGGTTAGGGTTAGGATTCATGTTAGTGTTAGGGTTAGGGTTAGGGTTACGGTTATGGTTAGGGTTATGGTTATTGTTAGGGTAGGGTTAGGGTTAGGGTTAAGGGTTAGGGTTAGGGTTAGGGTTAGGGTTTGGGTTAGGGTTAGGGTAAGGTTTAGGCTTATGGTTAGGGTTAGGGTTAGGTATAGGGTTAGGGTTAGGGTTTGGGTTATGGTTAGGGTAAAGGTTTGGGTTATTGTTAGGGTTAGGGTTAGGGTTACGGTTAGGGTTTGGGTTAGGGTTAGGGTATAGGGTTAGGGTAAGGGTAAGGGTTAGGGTTAGGATTAAAAAGAAAAAGAATTTAGAACAGTGTTACTCTTCCCCTAAAAAGCTTTACTTTGAAAGATAATCTCGTTCTTTGAAAGTGTATGAATTTCATGAAATGCTTTTGCAAGAAACACAGACGTGTTTCTTTGAAAAGAAGATTTGTTGTTTGGGATGTATCAAAGTATTGTTAGAATCGAGAACAGTGTTCCTCTTCTGTTTAGAAGCTTTACTTTGAGAGATATTTACATTCATCTGAAAGTGTATGAATTTCATGAAATGCTTTGGTAAGAAACGTAGACGTGATTGTTTGAAAAGAAGATTCGTTGTGTGGGATATTTCACAGTATTGTTAGAATTGAGAACAGTGTCGCTCTTCCCCTTAGAAGCTTTAATTTGAAAGATAATCTCGTTCTTTTGAAAGTGTATGAATTTTATGAAATGCTTTTGTGAGTAACACAGACGCGTTTCGGTGAAAAGAAGATTCGTTGTTTGGGATGTATCAAAGTATTGTTAGAATTGAGAACAGTATTCCTCTTCCCCTTAGAAGCTTTACTTTGAAAGATAATCTCTTTCTTTGAAAGTGTATGAATTTCATGAAATGATGTTGTAAAAACACAGACATGTTTCTATGAAAAGAAGATTCGTTGTTTGGGATGTATCAAAGTATTGTTAGAATTGAGAACAGTATTCTTCTTACGATTTGAAGCTTTACTTTGAAAGATAATCACGTTCATTTGAAAATGTATGAATTTCATGAAATGCTTTTGTGAGAAACACAGACGTGTTTCTGTGAAACGAAGATTCGTTTTTGGGATGTATCAAAGTATTGTTAGAATTGAGAACAGTGTTCCTCTTCCGTTTACAACCTTTACTTTGAAAGATATTCACATTCATCTGAAAGTGTATGAATTTCATGTAATGCTTTTGTAAGAAACGGAGACGTGGTTATTTGAAAGAGGATTCGTTTTGTGGGTTGTTTCACAGTATTGATAGAATTGAGAACAGTATTCTTCTTACGATTTGAAGCTTTACTTTGAAAGATAATCACGTTCATTTGAAAATGTATGAATTTCATGAAATGCTTTTGTGAGAAACACAGACGTGTTTCTGTGAAACGAAGATTCGTTGTTTGGGATGTATCAAAGTGTTGTTAGAATTGAGAACAGTGTTCCTCTTTTGTTTAGAAGCTTTACTTTGAAAGATATTCACATTCATCTGAAATTGTATGAATTTCATAAAATGCTTTTGTAAGAAACGTAGACGTGATTGTTTGAAAAGAAGATTCGTTGTTTGGGATGTATCAAAGTATTGTTTGAATTGAGAACAGTATTCCTTTTCCCCTTAGAAGCTTTACTTTAAAGATAATCTCGTTCTTTTTAAAGTGTATGAATTTCATGAAATGCTTTTGTGAGAAACACAGATGTGTTTCTGTGAAAAGAAGATTCGTAGATTGGGATGTATCAAAGTATTGTTAGAATTGAGAACAGTGTTCCTCTTCCCCTTATAAGCTTTATTTTGATAGATAATCTAGTTGTTTTAAAAGTGTATGAATTTCATGAAATGTTTTTGTGAGAAACACAGACGTGTTTCTGTGAAAAGAAGATTCGTTGTTTGGGATGTATGAAAGTATTGTTAGAATTTAGAACAGTGGTTAGGGTTAGGGTTAGGATTAGGGTTAGTGTTA
>JAQJZF010000027.1:37082350-37084850 GCA_028537955.1 Microtus californicus | reverse complement strand
ACGCTTTTGTAAGAAACGGAGACGTGATTATTTGAAAGAGGATTCGTTTTGTGGGTTGTTTCACAGTATTGTTAGAATTGAGAACAGTATTCTTCTTACGATTTGAAGCTTTACTTTGAAAGATAATCACGTTCATTTGAAAATGTATGAATTTCATGAAATGCTTTTGTGAGAAACACAGACGTGTTTCTGTGAAAGGAAGATTCGTTTTTGGGATGTATCAAAGTGTTGTTAGAATTGAGAACAGTGTTCCTCTTTTGTTTAGAAGCTTTACTTTGAAAGATATTCACATTCATCTGAAATTGTATGAATTTCATGAAATGCTTTTGTAAGAAACGTAGACGTGATTGTTGGAAAAGAAGATTCGTTGTTTGGGATGTATCAAAGTATTGTTTGAATTGAGAACAGTGTTCCTCTTTCCCTTAGAAGCTTTACTTTAAAGATAATCTCGTTCTTTTGAAAGTGTATGAATTTCATGAAATGCTTTTGTGAGAAACACAGATGTGTTTCTGTGAAAAGAAGATTCGTAGTTTGGGATGTATCAAAGTATTGTTAGAATTGAGAACAGTGTTCCTCTTCCCCTTAGAAGCTTTACTTTGAAAGATAATCTCGTTCTTTTGAAAGTGTATGAATTTCATGAAATGATGTTGTAAAAACACAGACATGTTTCTATGAAAAGAAGATTCGTTGTTTGGGATGTATGAAAGTATTGTTAGAATTGAGAATAGTGTTCCTCTTCCCCTTAGAAGCTTTGCTTTGAATGATAGTCTCGTTCTTTTGAAAGTGTATGAATTTCATGAAATGCTTTTGTGAGAAACACAGACGTGTTTCTGTGAAAAGAAGATTCGTTGTTTGGGATGTATCAAAGTATTGTTAGAATTGAGAAGAGTGTTCCTCTTCCGTTTAAAACCTTTACTTTGAAAGATATTCACATTCATCTGAAAGTGTATGAATTTCATGTAATGCTTTTGTAAGAAACGGAGACGTGATTATTTGTAAGAGGATTCGTTTTGTGGGTTGTTTCACAGTATTGATAGAATTGAGAACAGTATTCTTCTTACGATTTGAAGCTTTACTTTGAAAGATAATCACGTTCATTTGAAAATGTATGAATTTCATGAAATGCTTTTGTGAGAAACACAGACGTGTTTCTGTGAAACGAAGATTCGTTTTTGGGATGTATCAAAGTGTTGTTATAATTGAGAACAGTGTTCCTCTTTTGTTTAGAAGCTTTACTTTGAAAGATATTCACATTCATCTGAAATTGTATGAATTTCATGAAATGCTTTTGTAAGAAACGTAGACGTGATTGTTGGAAAAGAAGATTCGTTGTTTGGGATGTATCAAAGTATTGTTTGAATTGAGAACAGTGTTCCTCTTTCCCTTAGAAGCTTTAAAGATAATCTCGTTCTTTTGAAAGTGTATGAATTTCATGAAATGCTTTTGTGAGAAAGACAGATGTGTTTCTGTGAAAAGAAGATTCGTAGTTTGGGATGTATCAAAGTATTGTTAGAATTGAGAACAGTGTTCCTCTTCCCTTTAGAAGCTTTATTTTGAAAGATAATCTCGTTCTTTTGAAAGTGTATGAATTTCATGAAATGTTTTTGTGAGAAACACAGACGTGTTTCTGTGAAAAGAAGATTCGTTGTTTGGGATGTATCAAAGTATTTTTAGAATTGAGAAAAGTGTTCCTCTTCCGTTTAAAAGCTTTACTTTGAAAGATATTCACATTCATCTGAAAGTGTATGAATTTCATGAAATGCTTTTGTAAGAAACGGAGACGTGATTGTTTGAAAAGAAGATTCGCAGTGTGGGTTGTTTCACAGTATTGTTAGAATTGAGAACAGAATTCTTCTTACGATTTGAAGCTTACTTTGAAAGATAATCTCGTTCATTTGAAAGTGTATGAATTTCTTGAAATGCTTTTGTGAGAAACACAGACGTGTTTCTGTGAAAAGAAGATTCGTGGTTTGGGATGTATCAAAGTGTTGTTAGAATTGAGAACAGTGTTCCTCTTCCCCTTAGAAGCTTTACTTTGAGAGATATTTACATTCATATGAAAGTGTATGAATTTCATGAAATGCTTTTGTAAGAAACGTAGACGTGATAGTTTGAAAAGAAGATTCGTTGTGTGGGATATTTCACAGTATTGTTAGAATTGAGAACAGTGTTGCTCTTCCCCTTAGAAGCTTTAATTTGAAAGATAATCTCGTTCTTTTGAAAGTGTATGAATTTTATGAAATGCTTTTGTGAGAAACACAGACGCGTTTGGGTGAAAAGAAGATTCGTTGTTTGGGATGTATCAAAGTATTGTTAGAATTGAGAACAGTGTTGCTCTTCCCCTTAGAAGCTTTAATTTGAAAGATAATCTCGTTCTTTTGAAAGTGTATGAATTTTATGAAATGCTTTTGTGAGAAAAACAGACGCGTTTCGGTAAAAAGAAGATTCGTTGTTTGGGATGTATCAAACTATTGTTAGAATTGAGAACAGTTTTCCTCTT
>JAQJZF010000027.1:37052350-37079850 GCA_028537955.1 Microtus californicus | reverse complement strand
TCGTTGTTTGGGATGTATCAAAGTATTGTTAGAATTGAGCACAGTGTTCCTCTTCCGTATAAAACCTTTACTTTGAAAGATATTCACATTCATCTGAAAGTGTATGAATTTCATGAAACGCTTTTGTAAGAAACGTAGACGTGATTATTTGAAAGAGGATTCGTTTTGTGGGTTGTTTCACAGTATTGTTAGAATTGAGAACAGTATTCTTCTTACGATTTGAAGCTTTACTTTGAAAGATAATCACGTTCATTTGAAAATGTATGAATTTCATGAAATGCTTTTGTGAGAAACACAGACGTGTTTCTGTGAAACGAAGATTCGTTTTTGGGATGTATCAAAGTGTTGTTAGAATTGAGAACAGTGTTCCTCTTTTGTTTAGAAGCTTTACTTTGAAAGATATTCACATTCATCTGAAATTGTATGAATTTCATGAAATGCTTTTGTAAGAAACGTAGACGTGATTGTTGGAAAAGAAGATTCGTTGTTTGGGATGTATCAAAGTATTGTTTGAATTGAGAACAGTGTTCCTCTTTCCCTTAGAAGCTTTACTTTAAAGATAATCTCGTTCTTTTGAAAGTGTATGAATTTCATGAAATGCTTTTGTGAGAAACACAGATGTGTTTCTGTGAAAAGAAGATTCGTAGTTTGGGATGTATCAAAGTATTGTTAGAATTGAGAACAGTGTTCCTCTTCCCCTTAGAAGCTTTACTTTGAAAGATAATCTCGTTCTTTTGAAAGTGTATGAATTTCATGAAATGATGTTGTAAAAACACAGACATGTTTCTATGAAAAGAAGATTCGTTGTTTGGGATGTATCAAAGTATTGTTAGAATTGAGAATAGTGTTCCTCTTCCCCTTAGAAGCTTTGCTTTGAATGATAGTCTCGTTCTTTTGAAAGTGTATGAATTTCATGAAATGCTTTTGTGAGAAACACAGACGTGTTTCTGTGAAAAGAAGATTCGTTGTTTGGGATGTATCAAAGTATTGTTAGAATTGAGAACAGGGTTCCTCTTCCGTTTAAAACCTTTACTTTGAAAGATATTCACATTCATCTGAAAGTGTATGAATTTCATGTAATGCTTTTGTAAGAAACGGAGACGTGATTATTTGAAAAAGGATTCGTTTTGTGGGTTGTTTCACAGTATTGATAGAATTGAGAACAGTATTCTTCTTACGATTTGAAGCTTTACTTTGAAAGATAATCACGTTCATTTGAAAATGTATGAATTTCATGAAATGCTTTTGTGAGAAACACAGACGTGTTTCTGTGAAACGAAGATTCGTTTTTGGGATGTATCAAAGTGTTGTTATAATTGAGAACAGTGTTCCTCTTTTGTTTAGAAGCTTTACTTTGAAAGATATTCACATTCATCTGAAATTGTATGAATTTCATGAAATGCTTTTGTAAGAAACGTAGACGTGATTGTTGGAAAAGAAGATTCGATGTTTGGGATGTATCAAAGTATTGTTTGAATTGAGAACAGTGTTCCTCTTTCCCTTAGAAGCTTTAAAGATAATCTCGTTCTTTTGAAAGTGTATGAATTTCATGAAATGCTTTTGTGAGAAATACAGATGTGTTTCTGTGAAAAGAAGATTCGTAGTTTGGGATGTATCAAAGTATTGTTAGAATTGAGAACAGTGTTCCTCTTCCTTTTAGAAGCTTTATTTTGAAAGATAATCTCGTTCTTTTGAAAGTGTATGAATTTCATGAAATGTTTTTGTGAGAAACACAGACGTGTTTCTGTGAAAAGAAGATTCGTTGTTTGGGATGTATCAAAGTATTTTTAGAATTGAGAAAAGTGTTCCTCTTCCGTTTAAAAGCTTTACTTTGAAAGATATTCACATTCATCTGAAAGTGTATGAATTTCATGAAATGCTTTTGTAGGAAACGGAGACGTGATTGTTTGAAAAGAAGATTCGTTGTGTGAGTTGTTTCACAGTATTGTTAGAATTGAGAACAGTATTCTTCTTATGATTTGAAGCTTTACTTTGAAAGATAATCACGTTCATTTGAAAGTGTATGAATTTCATGAAATGCTTTTGTGAGAAACACAGACGTGTTTCTGTGAAAAGAAGATTCGTTGTTTGGGATGTATCAAAGTATTGTTAGAATTGAGAACAGTGTTCCTCTTCCCCTTAGAAGCTTTACTTTGAAAGATAATCTCGTTCTTTTGAAAGTGTATGAATTTCAAAATGCTTTTGTGAGAAACACAGACGTGTTTCTGTGAAAAGAAGATTCGTTGTTTGGGATGTATGAAAGTATTGTTAGAATTTAGAACAGTGGTTAGGGTTAGGGTTAGGATTAGGGTTAGTGTTAGGATTAGGGTTAGGGATAGGGTTATGGTTAGGGTTAGAGTTAGTGTTAGGGTTAGGGTTAGTGTTAGAGTTAGGGTTTGCGTTAGGGTTAGGGTTAGGGTTAGGTTTAGGGTTAGGGTTTGGGTTAGGGTTAGGTTTAGGGTTAGGGTTAGGGTAGGGTTAGGGTTTGGGTTAGGGTTAGGGGTTAGGGTTAGGGTTAGGGTTAGGTTTAGGGTTTGGGTTAGGGTTAGGGTTAGGGTTTGGGTTAGGGTTTAGGTAAGGGTTAGGGTTATGGTTAGGGTTAGGGTTAGGGTTATGGTTAGGGTTAGGGTTAGGGTTAGGGTTAGGGTTAGAGTAGGGTTAGGATTAGGGTTAGGTTTAGGGGTTAGGGTTATGGTTAGTGTTAGGGTTAGGGTTTGGTTTAGGGTTAGGGTTAGGGATAGGTTTAGGGTTAGGTTTAAAATAAAAGAATTTAGAACAGTGTTACTCTTCCCCTAAGAAGCTTTACTTTGAAAGATAATCTCGTTCTTTTGAAAGTGTATGAATTTCATTAAATGCTTTTGCAAGAAACACAGACGTGTTTCTTTGAAAAGAAGATTTGTTGTTTGGGATGTATCAAAATATTGTTACAATTTAGAACAGCGGTTAGGGTTAGGGTTAGGATTCAGGTTACTGTTAGGGTTAGGGTTATGGTTAGGTTTTGGGTTTGGGTTATTGTTAGGGTTAGGGTTTGGGTTAGGGTAAGGGTTTGGGTTATGGTTTAGGGTTAGGGTAAGGATTAGGGTTAGGATTAAAAAGAAAAAGAATTTAGAACAGTGTTACTCTTCCCCTAAAAAGCTTTACTTTGAAAGATAATCTCGTTCTTTGAAAGTGTATGAATTTCATGAAATGCTTTTGCAAGAAACACAGACGTGTTTCTTTGAAAAGAAGATTTGTTGTTTGGGATGTATCAAAGTATTGTTAGAATCGAGAACAGTGTTCCTCTTCTGTTTAGAAGCTTTACTTTGAGAGATATTTACATTCTTCTGAAAGTGTATGAATTTCATGAAATGCTTTTGTAAGAAACGTAGACGTGATTGTTTGAAAAGAAGATTTGTTGTGTGGGATATTTCACAGTATTGTTAGAATTGAGAACAGTGTTGCTCTTCCCCTTAGAAGCTTTAATTTGAAAGATAATCTCGTTCTTTTGAAAGTGTATGAATTTTATGAAATGCTTTTGTGAGAAACACAGACGCGTTTGGGTGAAAAGAAGATTCGTTGTTTGGGATGTATCAAAGTATTGTTAGAATTGAGAACAGTATTCCTCTTCCCCTTAGAAGCTTTACTTTGAAAGATAATCTCGTTCTTTGAAAGTGTATGAATTTCATGAAATGATGTTGTAAAAACACAGACATGTTTCTATGAAAAGAAGATTCGTTGTTTGGGATGTATCAAAGTATTGTTAGAATTGAGAATAGTGTTCCTCTTCCCCTTAGAAGCTTTACTTTGAAAGATAGTCTCGTTCTTTTGAAAGTGTATGAATTTCATGAAATGCTTTTGTGAGAAACACAGACGTGTTTCTGTGAAAAGAAGATTCGTTGTTTGGGATGTATCAAAGTATTGTTAGAATTGAGAACAGTGTTCCTCTTCCGTATAAAACCTTTACTTTGAAAGATATTCACATTCATCTGAAAGTGTATGAATTTCATGAAACGCTTTTGTAAGAAACGTAGACGTGATTATTTGAAAGAGGATTCGTTTTGTGGGTTGTTTCACAGTATTGTTAGAATTGAGAACAGTATTCTTCTTACGATTTGAAGCTTTACTTTGAAAGATAATCACGTTCATTTGAAAATGTATGAATTTCATGAAATGCTTTTGTGAGAAACACAGACGTGTTTCTGTGAAACGAAGATTCGTTTTTGGGATGTATCAAAGTGTTGTTAGAATTGAGAACAGTGTTCCTCTTTTGTTTAGAAGCTTTACTTTGAAAGATATTCACATTCATCTGAAATTGTATGAATTTCATGAAATGCTTTTGTAAGAAACGTAGACGTGATTGTTGGAAAAGAAGATTCGATGTTTGGGATGTATCAAAGTATTGTTTGAATTGAGAACAGTGTTCCTCTTTCCCTTAGAAGCTTTAAAGATAATCTCGTTCTTTTGAAAGTGTATGAATTTCATGAAATGCTTTGTGAGAAATACAGATGTGTTTCTGTGAAAAGAAGATTCGTAGTTTGGGATGTATCAAAGTATTGTTAGAATTGAGAACAGTGTTCCTCTTCCTTTTAGAAGCTTTATTTTGAAAGAAAATCTCGTTCTTTTGAAAGTGTATGAATTTCATGAAATGTTTTTGTGAGAAACACAGACGTGTTTCTGTGAAAAGAAGATTCGTTGTTTGGGATGTATCAAAGTATTTTTAGAATTGAGAAAAGTGTTCCTCTTCCGTTTAAAAGCTTTACTTTGAAAGATATTCACATTCATCTGAAAGTGTATGAATTTCATGAAATGCTTTTGTAGGAAACGGAGACGTGATTGTTTGAAAAGAAGATTCGCAGTGTGGGTTGTTTCACAGTATTGTTAGAATTGAGAACAGAATTCTTCTTACGATTTGAAGCTTTACTTTGAAAGATAATCTCGTTCATTTGAAAGTGTATGAATTTCTTGAAATGCTTTTGTGAGAAACACAGACGTGTTTCTGTGAAAAGAAGATTCGTGGTTTGGGATGTATCAAAGTATTGTTAGAATTGAGAACAGTGTTCCTCTTCCCCTTAGAAGCTTTACTTTGAAAGATAATCTCGTTCTTTTGAAAGTGTATGAATTTCATGAAATGCTTTTGTGAGAAACACAGACGTGTTTCTGTGAAACGAAGATTCGTTGTTTGGGATGTATCAAAGTGTTGTTAGAATTGAGAACAGTGTTCCTCTTTTGTTTAGAAGCTTTACTTTGAAAGATATTCACATTCATCTGAAAGTGTATGAATTTCATGAAATGCTTTTGCAAGAAACACAGACGTGTTTCTTTGAAAAAAAGATTTGTTGTTTGGGATGTATCAAAGTATTGTTTGAATTGAGAACAGTGTTCCTCTTCCCCTTAGAAGCTTTACTTTGAGAGATATTTACATTCATATGAAAGTGTATGAATTTCATGAAATGCTTTTGTAAGAAACGTAGACGTGATTGTTTGAAAAGAAGATTCGTTGTGTGGGATATTTCACAGTATTGTTAGAATTGAGAACAGTGTTGCTCTTCCCCTTAGAAGCTTTAATTTGAAAGATAATCTCGTTCTTTTGAAAGTGTATGAATTTTATGAAATGCTTTTGTGAGAAAAACAGACGCGTTTCGGTAAAAAGAAGATTCGTTGTTTGGGATGTATCAAACTATTGTTAGAATTGAGAACAGTTTTCCTCTTCCCCTTAGAAGCTTTACTTTGAAAGATAATCTCGTTCTTTTGAAAGTGTATGAATTTCATGAAATGATGTTGTAAGAACACAGACGTGTTTCTATGAAAAGAAGATTCGTTGTTTGGGATGTATCAAAGTATTGTTAGAATTGAGAATAGTGTTCCTCTTCCCCTTAGAAGCTTTGCTTTGAATGATAGTCTCGTTCTTTTGAAAGTGTATGAATTTCATGAAATGCTTTTGTGAGAAACACAGACGTGTTTCTGTGAAAAGAAGATTCGTTGTTTGGGATGTATCAAAGTATTGTTAGAATTGAGAACAGTGTTACTCTTCCGTTTAAAAGCTTTACTTTGAAAGATATTCACATTCATCTGAAAGTGTATGAATTTCATGAAATGCTTTTGTAAGAAACGGAGACGTGATTGTTTGAAAAGAAGATTCGTTGTGTGGGTTGTTTCACAGTATTGTTAGAATTGAGAACAGTATTCTTCTTACGATTTGAAGCTTTACTTTGAAAGATAATCACGTTCATTTGAAAGTGTATGAATTTTCATGAAATGCTTTTGTGAGAAACACAGACGTGTTTCTGTGAAAAGAAGATTCGTTGTTTGGGATGTATCAAAGTATTGTTAGAATTGAGAACAGTGTTCCTCTTCCCCTTAGAAGCTTTACTTTGAAAGATAATCTCGTTTTTTGAAAGTGTATGAATTTCATGAAATGCTTTTGTGGGAAACACAGACGTGTTTCTGTGAAACGAAGATTCGTTGTTTGGGATGTAGGAAAGTATTGTTAGAATTCAAAACAGTGTTCCTCTTCCCCTTAGAAGCTTTACTTTGAAAGATATTCACATTCATCTGAAATTGTATGAATTTCATGAAATGCTTTTGCAAGAAACACAGACATGTTTCTTTGAAAAGAAGATTTGTTTTTTGGGATGTATCAAAGTATTGTTTGAATTGAGAACAGTGTTCCTCTTCCCCTTAGAAGCTTTACTTTGAGAGATATTTACATTCATATGAAAGTGTATGAATTTCATGAAATGCTTTTGTAAGAAACGGAGACGAGATTGTTTGAAAAGAAGATTCGTTGTGTGGGATATTTCACAGTATTGTTAGAATTGAGAACAGTGTTGCTCTTCCCCTTAGAAGCTTTAATTTGAAAGATAATCTCGTTCTTTTGAAAATGTATGAATTTCATGATATTCTTTTGTGAGAAACACAGACGTGTTTCTGTGAAAAGAAGATTCGTTGTTTGGGATGTATGAAAGTGTTTTTAGAATTGAGAACAGTGTTCCTCTACCGTTTAGAAGCTTTACTTTGAGAGATATTCACATTCATCTGAAAGTGTATGAATTTCATGAAATGCTTTTGTAAGAAACGTAGACGTGATTGTGTGAAAAGAAGATTCGATGTTTGGGATGTTTCACAGTATTGATAGAATTGAGAACAGTGTTCCTCTTACGTTTTGAAGCTTTACTTTGAAAGGTAATCACGTTCATTTGAAAGTGTATGAATTTCATGAAATGCTTCTTGTGAGAAACACAGACGTGTTTCTGTGAAAAGAAGATTCGTTATTTGGGATGTATCAAAGTATTGTTAGAATTGAGAATCGTGTTCCTCTTCCCCTTAGAAGCTTTGCTTTGAATGATAGTCTCATTCTTTTGAAAGTGTATGAATTTCATGAAATGCTTTTGTGAGAAACACAGACGTGTTTCTGTGAAAAGAAGATTCGTTGTTTGGGATGTATCAAAGTATTGTTAGAATTGAGAACAGTGTTCCTCTTCCCCTTAGAAGCTTTACTTTGAGAGATATTTACATTCATATGAAAGTGTATGAATTTCATGAAATGCTTTTGTAAGAAACGTAGACGTGATTGTTTGAAAAGAAGATTCGTTGTGTGGGATATTTCACAGTATTGTTAAAATTGAGAACAGTGTTGCTCTTCCCCTTAGAAGCTTTAATTTGAAAGATAATCTCGTTCTTTTGAAAGTGTATGAATTTTATGAAATGCTTTTGTGAGAAAAACAGGCGCGTTTCGGTAAAAAGAAGATTCGTTGTTTGTGATGTATCAAACTATTGTTAGAATTGAGAACAGTTTTCCTCTTCCCCTTAGAAGCTTTACTTTGAAAGATAATCTCGTTCTTTTGAAAGTGTATGAATTTCATGAAATGATGTTTTAAAAACACAGACGTGTTTCTATGAAAAGAAGATTCGTTGTTTGGGATGTATCAAAGTATTGTTAGAATTGAGAATAGTGTTCCTCTTCCCCTTAGGAGCTTTGCTTTGAATGATAGTCTCGTTCTTTTGAAAGTGTATGAATTTCATGAAATGCTTTTGTGAGAAACACAGACGTGTTTCTGTGAAAAGAAGATTCGTTGTTTGGGATGTATCAAAGTATTGTTAGAATTGAGAACAGTGTTCCTCTTCCCCTTAGAAGCTTTACTTTGAAAGATAATCTCGTTCTTTTGAAAGTGTATGAATTTCATGAAATGCTTTTGTGAGAAACACAGACGTGTTTCTGTGAAAAGAAGATTCGTTGTTTGGGATGTATCAAAGTATTGTTAGAATTGAGAACAGTGTTCCTCTTCCCCTTAGAAGCTTTACTTTGAAAGATAATCTCGTTCTTTTGAAAGTGTATGAATTTCATGAAATGCTTTTGTGAGAAACACAGACGTGTTTCTGTGAAACGAAGATTCGTTGTTTGGGATGTAGGAAAGTATTGTTAGAATTGAGAACAGTGTTCCTCTTCCCCTTAGAAGCTTTACTTTGAAAGATATTCACATTCATCTGAAATTGTATGAATTTCATGAAATGCTTTTGCAAGAAACACAGACATGTTTCTTTGAAAAGAAGATTTGTTGTTTGGGATGTATCAAAGTATTGTTTGAATTGAGAACAGTGTTCCTCTTCCCCTTAGAAGCTTTACTTTGAGAGATATTTACATTCATATGAAAGTGTATGAATTTCATGAAATGCTTTTGTAAGAAACGGAGACGAGATTGTTTGAAAAGAAGATTCGTTGTGTGGGATATTTCACAGTATTGTTAGAATTGAGAACAGTGTTGCTCTTCCCCTTAGAAGCTTTAATTTGAAAGATAATCTCGTTCTTTTGAAAGTGTATGAATTTTATGAAATGCTTTTGTGAGAAAAACAGACGCGTTTCGGTAAAAAGAAGATTCGTTGTTTGGGATGTATCAAAGTATTGTTAGAATTGAGAAAAGTATTCTTCTTACGATTTGAAGCTTTACTTTGAAAGATAATCACGTTCATTTGAAAGTGTATGAATTTCATGAAATGCTTTTGTGAGAAACACAGACGTGTTTCTGTGAAAAGAAGATTCCTTGTTTGGGATGTATCAAAGTATTGTTAGAATTGAGAACAGTGTTACTCTTCCGTTTAAAAGCTTTATTTTGAAAGATATTCACATTCATCTGAAAGTGTATGAATTTCATGAAATGCTTTTGTAAGAAACGGAGACGTGATTGTTTGAAAAGAAGAATCGTTGTGTGGGTTGTTTCTCAGTATTGTTAGAATTGAGAACAGTATTCTTCTTACGATTTGAAGCTTTACTTTGAAAGATAATCACGTTCATTTGAAAGTGTATGAATTTCATGAAATGCTTTTGTGAGAAACACAGACGTGTTTCTGTGAAAAGAAGATTCGTTGTTTGGGATGTATCAAAGTATTGTTAGAATTGAGAACAGTGTTCCTCTTCCCCTTAGAAGCTTTACTTTGAAAGATAATCTCGTTCTTTTGAAAGTGTATGAATTTCATGAAATGCTTTTGTGAGAAACACAGACGTGTTTCTGTGAAAAGAAGATTCGTTGTTTGGGATGTATCAAAGTATTGTTAGAATTGAGAACAGTGTTCCTCTTCCCCTTAGAAGCTTTACTTTGAAAGATAATCTCGTTCTTTTGAAAGTGTATGAATTTCATGAAATGCTTTTGTGAGAAACACAGACGTGTTTCTGTGAAACGAAGATTCGTTGTTTGGGATGTAGGAAAGTATTGTTAGAATTGAGAACAGTGTTCCTCTTCCCCTTAGAAGCTTTACTTTGAAAGATATTCACATTCATCTGAAATTGTATGAATTTCATGAAATGCTTTTGCAAGAAACACAGACATGTTTCTTTGAAAAGAAGATTTGTTGTTTGGGATGTATCAAAGTATTGTTTGAATTGAGAACAGTGTTCCTCTTCCCTTAGAAGCTTTACTTTGAGAGATATTTACATTCATATGAAAGTGTATGAATTTCATGAAATGCTTTTGTAAGAAACGGAGACGAGATTGTTTGAAAAGAAGATTCGTTGTGTGGGATATTTCACAGTATTGTTAGAATTGAGAACAGTGTTGCTCTTCCCCTTAGAAGCTTTAATTTGAAAGATAATCTCGTTCTTTTGAAAGTGTATGAATTTTATGAAATGCTTTTGTGAGAAAAACAGACGCGTTTCGGTAAAAAGAAGATTCGTTGTTTGGGATGTATCAAAGTATTGTTAGAATTGAGAAAAGTATTCTTCTTACGATTTGAAGCTTTACTTTGAAAGAAAATCACGTTCATTTGAAAGTGTATGAATTTCATGAAATGCTTTTGTGAGAAACACAGACGTGTTTCTGTGAAAAGAAGATTCCTTGTTTGGGATGTATCAAAGTATTGTTAGAATTGAGAACAGTGTTACTCTTCCGTTTAAAAGCTTTACTTTGAAAGATATTCACATTCATCTGAAAGTGTATGAATTTCATGAAATGCTTTTGTAAGAAACGGAGACGTGATTGTTTGAAAAGAAGATTCGTTGTGTGGGTTGTTTCACAGTATTGTTAGAATTGAGAACAGTATTCTTCTTACGATTTGAAGCTTTACTTTGAAAGATAATCACGTTCATTTGAAAGTGTATGAATTTCATGAAATGCTTTTGTGAGAAACACAGACGTGTTTCTGTGAAAAGAAGATTCGTTGTTTGGGATGTATCAAAGTATTGTTAGAATTGAGAACAGAGTTCCTCTTCCCCTTAGAAGCTTTACTTTGAAAGATAATCTCGTTCTTTTGAAAGTGTATGAATTTCATGAAATTCTTTTGTGAGAAACACAGACGTGTTTCTGTGAAAAGAAGATTCGTTGTTTGGGATGTATGAAATTGTTTTTAAAATTTAGAACAGTGTTCCTCTTCCGTTTAGAAGCTTTACTTTGAGAGATATTCACATTCATCTGAAAGTGTATGAATTTCATGAAATGCTTTTGTAAGAAACGTAGACGTGATTGTGTGAAAAGAAGATTCGTTGTTTTGGATGTTTCACAGTATTGATAGAATTGAGAACATTGTTCCTCACGTTTTGAAGCTTTACTTTGAAAGGTAATCACGTTCATTTGAAAGTGTATGAATTTCATGAAATGCTTCTTGTGAGAAACACAGACGTGTTTCTGTGAAAAGAAGATTCGTTGTTTGGGATGTATCAAAGTATTGTTAGAATTGAGAATCGTGTTCCTCTTCCCCTTAGAAGCTTTGCTTTGAATGATAGTCTCGTTCTTTTGAAAGTGTATGAATTTCATGGAATGCTTTTGTGAGAAACACAGACGTGTTTCTGTGAAAAGAAGATTCGTTGTTTGGGATGTATCAAAGTATTGTTAGAATTGAGAACAGTGTTCCTCTTCCTCTTAGAAGCTTTACTTTGAAAGATAATCTCGTTCTTTTGGAAGTGTATGAATTTCATGAAATGCTTTTGTGAGAAACACAGACGTGTTTCTGTGAAACGAAGATTCGTTGTTTGGGATGTATGAAAGTATTGTTAGAATTGGAACAGTGTTCCTCTTCCGTTTAAAAGCTTTACTTTGAAAGATATTCACATTCATCTGAAAGTGTATGAATTTCATGAAATGCTTTTGTAAGAAACGGAGACGTGATTGTTTGAAAAGAAGATTCGTTGTGTGGGTTGTTTCACAGTATTGTTAGAATTGAGAACAGTATTCTTCTTACGATTTGAAGCTTTACTTTGAAAGATAATCACGTTCATTTGAAAGTGTATGAATTTCATGAAATGCTTTTGTGAGAAACACAGACGTGTTTCTGTGAAACGAAGATTCGTTGTTTGGGATGTATCAAAGTGTTGTTAGAATTGAGAACAGTGTTCCTCTTTTGTTTAGAAGCTTTACTTTGAAAGATATTCACATTCATCTGAAATTGTATGAATTTCATGAAATGCTTTTGCAAGAAACACAGACGTGTTTCTTTGAAAAGAAGATTTGTTGTTTGGGATGTATCAAAGTATTGTTTGAATTGAGAACAGTGTTCCTCTTCCCCTTAGAAGCTTACTTTGAGAGATATTTACATTCATATGAAAGTGTATGAATTTCATGAAATGCTTTTGTAAGAAACGTAGACGTGATTGTTTGAAAAGAAGATTCGTTGTGTGGGATATTTCACAGTATTGTTAGAATTGAGAACAGTGTTGCTCTTTTCCTTAGAAGCTTTAATTTGAAAGATAATCTCGTTCTTTGAAAGTGTATGAATTTCATGAAATGATGTTGTAAAAACACAGACGTGTTTCTATGAAAAGAAGATTCGTTGTTTGGGATGTATCAAAGTATTGTTAGAATTGAGAATAGTGTTCCTCTTCCCCTTAGAAGCTTTGCTTTGAATGATAGTCTCGTTCTTTTGAAAGTGTATGAATTTCATGAAATGCTTTTGTGAGAAACACAGACGTGTTTCTGTGAAAAGAAGATTCCTTGTTTTGGATGTATCAAAGTATTGTTAGAATTGAGAACAGTGTTACTCTTCCGTTTAAAAGCTTTACTTTGAAAGATATTCACATTCATCTGAAAGTGTATGAATTTCATGAAATGCTTTTGTAAGAAACGGAGACGTGATTGTTTGAAAAGAAGATTCGTTGTGTGGGTTGTTTCACAGTATTGTTAGAATTGAGAACAGTATTCTTCTTACGATTTGAAGCTTTACTTTGAAAGATAATCACGTTCATTTGAAAGTGTATGAATTTCATGAAATGCTTTTGTGAGAAACACAGACGTGTTTCTGTGAAAAGAAGATTCGTTGTTTGGGATGTATCAAAGTATTGTTAGAATTGAGAACAGAGTTCCTCTTCCCCTTAGAAGCTTTACTTTGAAAGATAATCTCGTTCTTTTGAAAGTGTATGAATTTCATGAAATGCTTTTGTGAGAAACACAGACGTGTTTCTGTGAAACGAAGATTCATTGTTTGGGATGTAGGAAAGTATTGTTAGAATTGAGAACAGTGTTCCTCTTCCCCTTAGAGCTTTAATTTGAAAGATAATCTCGTTCTTTTGAAAGTGTATGAATTTTATGAAATGCTTTTGTGAGAAAAACAGACGCGTTTCGGTAAAAAGAAGATTCGTTGTTTGGGATGTATCAAACTATTGTTAGAATTGAGAACAGTTTTCCTCTTCCCCTTAGAAGCTTTACTTTGAAAAATAATCTCGTTCTTTTGAAAGTGTATGAATTTCATGAAATGATGTTGTAAAAACACAGACGTGTTTCTATGAAAAGAAGATTCGTTGTTTGGGATGTATCAAAGTATTGTTAGAATTGAGAATAGTGTTCCTCTTCCCCTTAGAAGCTTTGCTTTGAATGATAGTCTCGTTCTTTTGAAAGTGTATAAATTTCATGAAATGCTTTTGTGAGAAACACAGACGTGTTTCTGTGAAAAGAAGATTCCTTGTTTGGGATGTATCAAAGTATTGTTAGAATTGAGAGCAGTGTTACTCTTCCGTTTAAAAGCTTTACTTTGAAAGATATTCACATTCATCTGAAAGTGTATGAATTTCATGAAATGCTTTTGTAAGAAACGGAGACGTGATTGTTTGAAAAGAAGATTCGTTGTGTGGGTTGTTTCACAGTATTGTTAGAATTGAGAACAGTATTCTTCTTACGATTTGAAGCTTTACTTTGAAAGATAATCACGTTCATTTGAAAGTGTATGAATTTCATGAAATGCTTTTGTGAGAAACACAGACGTGTTTCTGTGAAAAGAAGATTCGTTGTTTGGGATGTATCAAAGTATTGTTAGAATTGAGAACAGAGTTCCTCTTCCCCTTAGAAGCTTTACTTTGAAACATAATCTCGTTCTTTTGAAAGTTTATGAATTTCATGAAATGCTTTTGTGAGAAACACAGACGTGTTTCTGTGAAACGAAGATTCGTTGTTTGGGATGTAGGAAAGTATTGTTAGAATTGAGAACAGTGTTCCTCTTCCCCTTAGAAGCTTTACTTTGAAAGATATTCACATTCATCTGAAATTGTATGAATTTCATGAAATGCTTTTGCAAAAAACACAGACACGTTTCTTTGAAAAGAAGATTTGTTGTTTGGGATGTATCAAAGTATTGTTTGAATTGAGAACAGTGTTCCTCTTCCCCTTAGAAGCTTTACTTTGAGAAATATTTACATTCATATGAAAGTGTATGAATTTCATGAAATGCTTTTGTAAGAAACGGAGACGAGATTGTTTGAAAAGAAGATTCGTTGTGTGGGATATTTCACAGTATTGTTAGAATTGAGAACAGTGTTGCTCTTCCCCTAAGAAGCTTTAATTTGAAAGATAATCTCGTTCTTTTGAAAGTGTATGAATTTTATGAAATGCTTTTGTGAGAAAAACAGACGCGTTTCTGTGAAAAGAAGATTCGTTGTTTGGGATGTATCAAAGTATTGTTAGAATTGAGAACAGTATTCTTCTTACGATTTTAAGCTTTACTTTGAAAGATAATCACATTCATTTGAAAGTGTATGAATTTCATGAAATGCTTTTGTGAGAAACACAGACGTGTTTCTGTGAAAAGAAGATTCCTTGTTTGGGATGTATCAAAGTATTGATAAAATTGAGAACAGTGTTACTCTTCCGTTTAAAAGCTTTACTTTGAAAGATATTCACATTCATCTGAAAGTGTATGAATTTCATGAAATGCTTTTGTAAGAAACGGAGACGTGATTGTTTGAAAAGATTCGTTGTGTGGGTTGTTTCACAGTATTGTTAGAATTGAGAACAGTATTCTTCTTACGATTTGAAGCTTTACTTTGAAAGATAATCACGTTCATTTGAAAGTGTATGAATTTCATGAAATGCTTTTGTGAGAAACACAGACGTGTTTCTGTGAAAAGAAGATTCGTTGTTTGGGATGTATCAAAGTATTGTTAGAATTGAGAACAGAGTTCCTCTTCCCCTTAGAAGCTTTACTTTGAAAGATAATCTCGTTCTCTTGAAATTGTATGAATTTCATGAAATTCTTTTGTGAGAAACACAGACGTGTTTCTGTGAAAAGAAGATTCGTTGTTTGGGATGTATGAAAGTGTTTTTAGAATTGTGAACAGTGTTCCTCTTCCATTTAGAAGCTTTACTTTGAGAGATATTCACATTCATCTGAAAGTGTATGAATTTCATGAAATGCTTTTGTAAGAAACGTAGACGTGATTCTGTGAAAAGAAGATTCGTTGTTTGGGATGTTTCACTGTATTGATAGAATTGAGAACAGTGTTCCTCTTACGTTTTGAATCTTTACTTTGAAAGGTAATCACGTTCATTTGAAAGTGTATGAATTTCATGAAATGCTTCTTGTGAGAAACACAGACGTGTTTCTGTGAAAAGAAGATTCGTTGTTTGGGATGTATCAAAGTATTGTTAGAATTGAGAATCGTGTTCCTCTTCCCCTTAGAAGCTTTGCTTTGAATGATAGTCTCGTTCTTTTGAAAGTGTATGAATTTCATGAAATGCTTTTGTGAGAAACACAGACGTGTTTCTGTGAAAAGAAGATTCGTTGTTTGGGATGTATCAAAGTATTGTTAGAATTGAGAACAGTGTTCCTCTTCCGTTTAAAAGCTTTACTTTGAAAGATATTCACATTCATCTGAAAGTGTATGAATTTCATGAAATGCTTTTCTAAGAAACGGAGACGTGATTGTTTGAAAAGAAGATTCGTTGTGTGGGTTGTTTCACAGTATTGTTAGAATTGAGAACAGTATTCTTTTTACGATTTGAAGCTTTACTTTGAAAGATAATCACGTTCATTTGAAAGTGTATGAATTTCATGAAATGCTTTTGTGAGAAACACAGACGTGTTTCTGTGAAACGAAGATTCGTTGTTTGGGATGTATCAAAGTGTTGTTAGAATTGAGAACAGTGTTCCTCTTTTGTTTAGAAGCTTTACTTTGAAAGATATTCACATTCATCTGAAATTGTATGAATTTCATGAAATGCTTTTGCAAGAAACACAGACGTGTTTCTTTGAAAAGAAGATTTGTTGTTTGGGATGTATGAAAGTATTGTTTGAATTGAGAACAGTGTTCCTCTTCCCCTTAGAAGCTTTACTTTGAGAGATATTTACATTCATATGAAAGTGTATGAATTTCATGAAATGCTTTTGTAAGAAACGGAGACGTGATTGTTTGAAAAGAAGATTCGTTGTGTGGGATATTTCACAGTATTGTTAGAATTGAGAACAGTGTTGCTCTTCCCCTTAGAAGCTTTAATTTGAAAGATAATCTCATTCTTTTGAAAGTGTATGAATTTTATGAAATGCTTTTGTGAGAAAAACAGACGTGTTTCTATGAAAAGAAGATTCGTTGTTTGGGATGTATCAAACTATTGTTAGAATTGAGAATAGTGTTCCTCTTCCCCTTAGAAGCTTTGCTTTGAATGATAGTCTCGTTCTTTTGAAAGTGTATGAATTTCATGAAATGCTTTTGTGAGAAACACAGACGTGTTTCTGTGAAAGAAGATTCCTTGTTTGGGATGTATCAAAGTATTGTTAGAATTGAGAACAGTGTTACTCTTCCGTTTAAAAGCTTTACTTTGAAAGATATTCACATTCATCTGAAAGTGTATGAATTTCATGAAATGCTTTTGTAAGAAACGGAGACGTGATTGTTTGAAAAGAAGATTCGTTGTGTGGGTTGTTTCACAGTATTGTTAGAATTGAGAACAGTATTCTTCTTACGATTTGAAGTTTACTTTGAAAGATAATCACGTTCATTTGAAAGTGTATGAATTTCATGAAATGCTTTTGTGAGAAACACAGACGTGTTTCTGTGAAAAGAAGATTCCTTGTTTGGGATGTATCAAAGTATTTTTAGAATTGAGAAAAGTGTTACTCTTCCGTTTAAAAGCTTCACTTTGAAAGATATTCACATTCATCTGAAAGTGTATGAATTTCATGAAATGCTTTTGTAAGAAACGGAGACATGATTGTTTGAAAAGAAGATTCGTTGTGTGGGTTGTTTCACAGTATTGTTAGAATTGAGAACAGTATTCTTCTTACGATTTGAAGCTTTACTTTGAAAGATAATCACGTTCATTTGAAAGTGTATGAATTTCATGAAATGCTTTTGTGAGAAACACAGACGTGTTTCTGTGAAAAGAAGATTCGTTGTTTGGGATGTATCAAAGTATTGTTAGAATTGAGAACAGAGTTCCTCTTCCCCTTAGAAGCTTTACTTTGAAAGATAATCTCGTTCTTTTGAATGTGTATGAATTTCATGAAATTCTTTTGTGAGAAACACAGATGTGTTTCTGTGAAAAGAAGATTCGTTGTTTGGGATGTATGAAAGTGTTTTTAGAATTGAGAACAGTGTTCCTCTTCCGTTTAGAAGCTTTACTTTGAGAGATATTCACATTCATCTGAAAGTGTATGAATTTCATGAAATGCTTTTGTAAGAAACGTAGACGTGATTGTGTGAAAAGAAGATTCGTTGTTTGGGATGTTTCACAGTATTGATAGAATTGAGAACAGTGTTCCTCTTACGTTTTGAAGCTTTACTTTGAAAGGTAATCACGTTCATTTGAAAGTGTATGAATTTCATGAAATGCTTCTTGTGAGAAACACAGACGTGTTTCTGTGAAAAGAAGATTCGTTGTTTGGGATGTATCAAAGTATTGTTAGAATTGAGAATCGTGTTCCTCTTCCCCTTAGAAGCTTTGCTTTGAATGATAGTCTCGTTCTTTTGAAAGTGTATGAATTTCATGAAATGCTTTTGTGAGAAACACAGACGTGTTTCTGTGAAAAGAAGATTCGTTGTTTGGGATGTATGAAAGTATTGTTAGAATTGAGAACAGTGTTCCTCTTCCGTTTAAAAGCTTTACTTTGAAAGATATTCACATTCATCTGAAAGTGTATGAATTTCATGAAATGCTTTTGTAAGAAACGGAGACATGATTGTTAAAAGAAGATTCGTTGTGTGGGTTGTTTCACAGTATTGTTAGAATTGAGAACAGTATTCTTCTTACGATTTGAAGCTTTACTTTGAAAGATAATCACGTTCATTTGAAAGTGTATGAATTTCATGAAATGCTTTTGTGAGAAACACAGACGTGTTTCTGTGAAATGAAGATTCGTTGTTTGGGATGTATCAAAGTGTTGTTAGAATTGAGAACAGTGTTCCTCTTTTGTTTAAAAGCTTTACTTTGAAAGATATTCACATTCATCTGAAATTGTATGAATTTCATGAAATGCTTTTGCAAGAAACACAGACGTGTTTCTTTGAAAAGAAGATTTGTTGTTTGGGATGTATGAAAGTATTGTTTGAATTGAGAACAGTGTTCCTTTTCCCCTTAGAAGCTTTACTTTGTGAGATATTTACATTCATATGAAAGTGTATGAATTTCATGAAATGCTTTTGTAAGAAACGTAGACGTGATTGTTTGAAAAGAAGATTCGTTGTGTGGGATATTTCACAGTATTGTTAGAATTGAGAACAGTGTTGCTCTTCCCCTTAGAAGCTTTAATTTGAAAGATAATCTCGTTCTTTTGAAAGTGTATGAATTTTATGAAATGCTTTTGTGAGAAAAACAGACGCGTTTCGGTAAAAAGAAGATTCGTTGTTTGGGATGTATCAAACTATTGTTAGAATTGAGAACAGTTTTCCTCTTCCCCTTAGAAGCTTTACTTTGAAAGATAATCTCGTTCTTTTGAAAGTGTATGAATTTCATGAAATGATGTTGTAAAAACACAGACGTGTTTCTATGAAAAGAAGATTCGTTGTTTGGGATGTATCAAAGTATTGTTAGAATTGAGAATAGTGTTCCTCTTCCCCTTAGAAGCTTTGCTTTGAATGATAGTCTCGTTCTTTTGAAAGTGTATGAATTTCATGAAATGCTTTTGTGAGAAACACAGACGTGTTTCTGTGAAAAGAAGATTCCTTGTTTGGGATGTATCAAAGTATTGTTAGAATTGAGAACAGTGTTACTCTTCCGTTTAAAAGCTTTACTTTGAAAGATATTCACATTCATCTGAAAGTGTATGAATTTCATGAAATGCTTTTGTAAGAAACGGAGACGTGATTGTTTGAAAAGAAGATTCGTTGTGTGGGTTGTTTCACAGTATTGTTAGAATTGAGAACAGTATTCTTCTTACGATTTGAAGCTTTACTTTGAAAGATAATCACGTTCATTTGAAAGTGTATGAATTTCATGAAATGCTTTTGTGAGAAACACAGACGTGTTTCTGTGAAAAGAAGATTCGTTGTTTGGGATGTATCAAAGTATTGTTAGAATTGAGAACAGAGTTCCTCTTCCCCTTAGAAGCTTTACTTTGAAAGATAATCTCGTTCTTTTGAATGTGTATGAATTTCATGAAATTCTTTTGTGAGAAACACAGATGTGTTTCTGTGAAAAGAAGATTCGTTGTTTGGGATGTATGAAAGTGTTTTTAGAATTGAGAACAGTGTTCCTCTTCCGTTTAGAAGCTTTACTTTGAGAGATATTCACATTCATCTGAAAGTGTATGAATTTCATGAAATGCTTTTGTAAGAAACGTAGACGTGATTGTGTGAAAAGAAGATTCGTTGTTTGGGATGTTTCACAGTATTGATAGAATTGAGAACAGTGTTCCTCTTACGTTTTGAAACTTTACTTTGAAAGGTAATCACGTTCATTTGAAAGTGTATGAATTTCATGAAATGCTTCTTGTGAGAAACACAGACGTGTTTCTGTGAAAAGAAGATTCGTTGTTTGGGATGTATCAAAGTATTGTTAGAATTGAGAATCGTGTTCCTCTTCCCCTTAGAAGCTTTGCTTTGAATGATAGTCTCGTTCTTTTGAAAGTGTATGAATTTCATGAAATGCTTTTGTGAGAAACACAGACGTGTTTCTGTGAAAAGAAGATTCGTTGTTTGGGATGTATCAAAGTATTGTTAGAATTGAGAACAGTCTTCCTCTTCCCCTTAGAAGCTTTACTTTGAAAGATAATCTCGTTCTTGTGAAAGTGTATGAATTTCATGAAATGCTTTTGTAAGAAACGGAGACATGATTGTTAAAAGAAGATTCGTTGTTTGGGATGTATCAAAGTATTGTTAGAATTGAGAACAGTGTTCCTCTTCCGTTTAAAAGCTTTACTTTGAAAGATATTCACATTCATCTGAAAGTGTATGAATTTCATGAAATGCTTTTGTAAGAAACGGAGACGTGATTGTTTGAAAAGAAGATTCGTTGTGTGGGTTGTTTCACAGTATTGTTAGAATTGAGAACAGTATTCTTCTTACGATTTGAAGCTTTACTTTGAAAGATAATCACGTTCATTTGAAAGTGTATGAATTTCATGAAATGCTTTTGTGAGAAACACAGACGTGTTTCTGTGAAAAGAAGATTCGTTGTTTGGGATGTATCAAAGTATTGTTAGAATTGAGAACAGAGTTCCTCTTCCCCTTAGAAGCTTTACTTTGAAAGATAATCTCGTTCTTTTGAATGTGTATGAATTTCATGAAATTCTTTTGTGAGAAACACAGATGTGTTTCTGTGAAAAGAAGATTCGTTGTTTGGGATGTATGAAAGTGTTTTTAGAATTGAGAACAGTGTTCCTCTTCCGTTTAGAAGCTTTACTTTGAGAGATATTCACATTCATCTGAAAGTGTATGAATTTCATGAAATGCTTTTGTAAGAAACGTAGACGTGATTGTGTGAAAAGAAGATTCGTTGTTTGGGATGTTTCACAGTATTGATAGAATTGAGAACAGTGTTCCTCTTACGTTTTGAAACTTTACTTTGAAAGGTAATCACGTTCATTTGAAAGTGTATGAATTTCATGAAATGCTTCTTGTGAGAAACACAGACGTGTTTCTGTGAAAAGAAGATTCGTTGTTTGGGATGTATCAAATTATTGTTAGAATTGAGAATCGTGTTCCTCTTCCCCTTAGAAGCTTTGCTTTGAATGATAGTCTCGTTCTTTTGAAAGTGTATGAATTTCATGAAATGCTTTTGTGAGAAACACAGACGTGTTTCTGTGAAAAGAAGATTCGTTGTTTGGGATGTATCAAAGTATTGTTAGAATTGAGAACAGTCTTCCTCTTCCCCTTAGAAGCTTTACTTTGAAAGATAATCTCGTTCTTGTGAAAGTGTATGAATTTCATGAAATGCTTTTGTAAGAAACGGAGACATGATTGTTAAAAGAAGATTCGTTGTTTGGGCTGTATCAAAGTATTGTTAGAATTGAGAACAGTGTTCCTCTTCCGTTTAAAAGCTTTACTTTGAAAGATATTCACATTCATCTGAAAGTGTATGAATTTCATGAAATGCTTTTGTAAGAAACGGAGACATGATTGTTAAAAGAAGATTCGTTGTGTGGGTTGTTTCACAGTATTGTTAGAATTGAGAACAGTATTCTTCTTACGATTTGAAGCTTTACTTTGAAAGATAATCACGTTCATTTGAAAGTGTATGAATTTCATGAAATGCTTTTGTGAGAAACACAGACGTGTTTCTGTGAAACGAAGATTCGTTGTTTGGGATGTATCAAAGTGTTGTTAGAATTGAGAACAGTGTTCCTCTTTTGTTTAAAAGCTTTACTTTGAAAGATATTCACATTCATCTGAAATTGTATGAATTTCATGAAATGCTTTTGCAAGAAACACAGACGTGTTTCTTTGAAAAGAAGATTTGTTGTTTGGGATGTATCAAAGTATTGTTTGAATTGAGAACAGTGTTCCTCTTCCCCTTAGAAGCTTTACTTTGTGAGATATTTACATTCATATGAAAGTGTATGAATTTCATGAAATGCTTTTGTAAGAAACGTAGACGTGATTGTTTGAAAAGAAGATTCGTTGTGTGGGATATTTCACAGTATTGTTAGAATTGAGAACAGTGTTGCTCTTCCCCTTAGAAGCTTTAATTTGAAAGATAATTTCGTTCTTTTGAAAGTGTATGAATTTTTTGAAATGCTTTTGTGAGAAAAACAGACGCGTTTCGGTAAAAAGAAGATTCGTTGTTTGGGATGTATCAAACTATTGTTAGAATTGAGAACAGTTTTCCTCTTCCCCTTAGAAGCTTTACTTTGAAAGATAATCTCGTTCTTTTGAAAGTGTATGAATTTCATGAAATGATGTTGTAAAAACACAGACGTGTTTCTATGAAAAGAAGATTCGTTGTTTGGGATGTATCAAAGTATTGTTAGAATTGAGAATAGTGTTCCTCTTCCCCTTAGAAGCTTTGCTTTGAATGATAGTCTCGTTCTTTTGAAAGTGTATGAATTTCATGAAATGCTTTTGTGAGAAACACAGACGTGTTTCTGTGAAAAGAAGATTCCTTGTTTGGGATGTATCAAAGTATTGTTAGAATTGAGAACAGTGTTACTCTTCCGTTTAAAAGCTTTACTTTGAAAGATATTCACATTCATCTGAAAGTGTATGAATTTCATGAAATGCTTTTGTAAGAAACGGAGACGTGATTGTTTGAAAAGAAGATTCGTTGTGTGGGTTGTTTCACAGTATTGTTAGAATTGAGAACAGTATTCTTCTTACGATTTGAAGCTTTACTTTGAAAGATAATCACGTTCATTTGAAAGTGTATGAATTTCATGAAATGCTTTTGTGAGAAACACAGGCGTATTTCTGTGAAAAGAAGATTCGTTGTTTGGGATGTATCAAAGTATTGTTAGAATTGAGAACAGAGTTCCTCTTCCCCTTAGAAGCTTTACTTTGAAAGATAATCTCGTTCTTTTGAAAGTGTATGAATTTCATGAAATGCTTTTGTGAGAAACACAGACGTGTTTCTGTGAAAAGAAGATTCGTTGTTTGGGATGTATGAAAGTGTTTTTAGAATTGAGAACAGTGTTCCTCTTCCGTTTAGAAGCTTTACTTTGAGAGATATTCACATTCATCTGAAAGTGTATGAATTTCATGAAATGCTTTTGTAAGAAACGTAGACGTGATTGTGTGAAAAGAAGATTCGTTGTGTGGGATGTTTCACAGTATTGATAGAATTGAGAACAGTGTTCCTCTTACGTTTTGAAGCTTTACTTTGAAAGGTAATCACGTTCATTTGAAAGTGTATGAATTTCATGAAATGCTTCTTGTGAGAAACACAGACGTGTTTCTGTGAAAAGAAGATTCGTTGTTTGGGATGTATCAAAGTATTGTTAGAATTGAGAATCGTGTTCCTCTTCCCCTTAGAAGCTTTGCTTTGAATGATAGTCTCGTTCTTTTGAAAGTGTATGAATTTCATGAAATGCTTTTGTGAGAAACACAGACGTGTTTCTGTGAAAAGAAGATTCGTTGTTTGGGATGTATCAAAGTATTGTTAGAATTGAGAACAGTGTTCCTCTTCCCCTTAGAAGCTTTACTTTGAAAGATAATCTCGTTTTTTTGGAAGTGTATGAATTTCATGAAATGCTTTTGTGAGAAACACAGACGTGTTTCTCTGAAACGAAGATTCGTTGTTTGGGATGTATGAAAGTATTGTTAGAATTGAGAACAGTGTTCCTCTTCCCCTTAGAAGCTTTACTTTGAAAGATATTCACATTCATCTGAAATTGTATGAATTTCATGAAATGCTTTTGCAAGAAACACAGACGTGTTTCTTTGAAAAGAAGATTTGTTGTTTGGGATGTATCAAAGTATTGTTTGAATTGAGAACAGTGTTCCTCTTCCCCTTAGAAGCTTTACTTTGAGAGATATTTACATTCATATGAAAGTGTATGAATTTCATGAAATGCTTTTGTAAGAAACGTAGACGTGATTGTTTGAAAAGAAGATTCGTTGTGTGGGATATTTCACAGTATTGTTAGAATTGCGAACAGTGTTGCTCTTCCCCTTAGAAGCTTTAATTTGAAAGATAATCTCGTTCTTTTGAAAGTGTATGAATTTTATGAAATGCTTTTGTGAGAAAAACAGACGCGTTTCGGTAAAAAGAAGATTCGTTGTTTGGGATGTATCAAACTATTGTTAGAATTGAGAACAGTTTTCCTCTTCCCCTTAGAAGCTTTACTTTGAAAGATAATCTCGTTCTTTTGAAAGTGTATGAATTTCATGAAATGATGTTGTAAAAACACAGACGTGTTTCTATGAAAAGAAGATTCTTTGTTTGGGATGTATCAAAGTATTGTTAGAATTGAGAATAGTGTTCCTCTTCCCCTTAGAAGCTTTGCTTTGAATGATAGTCTCGTTCTTTTGAAAGTGTATGAATTTCATGAAATGCTTTTGTGAGAAACACAGACGTGTTTCTGTGAAAAGAAGATTCCTTGTTTGGGATGTATCAAAGTATTGTTAGAATTGAGAACAGTGTTACTCTTCCGTTTAAAAGCTTTACTTTGAAAGATATTCACATTCATCTGAAAGTGTATGAATTTCATGAAATGCTTTTGTAAGAAACCGAGACGTGATTGTTTGAAAAGAAGATTCGTTGTGTGGGTTGTTTCACAGTATTGTTAGAATTGAGAACAGTATTCTTCTTACGATTTGAAGCTTTACTTGGAAAGATAATCACGTTCATTTGAAAGTGTATGAATTTCATGAAATGCTTTTGTGAAAAACACAGACGTGTTTCTGTGAAAAGAAGATTCGTTGTTTGGGATGTATCAAAGTATTGTTAGAATTGAGAACAGAGTTCCTCTTCCCCTTAGAAGCTTTACTTTGAAAGATAATCTCGTTCTTTTGAAAGTGTATGAATTTCATGAAATGCTTTTGTGAGAAACACAGACGTGTTTCTGTGAAAAGAAGATTCGTTGTTTGGGATGTATGAAAGTGTTTTTAGAATTGAGAACAGTGTTCCTCTTCCGTTTAGAAGCTTTACTTTGAGAGATATTCACATTCATCTGAAAGTGTATGAATTTCATGAAATGCTTTTGTAAGAAACGTAGACGTGATTGTGTGAAAAGAAGATTCGTTGTTTGGGATGTTTCACAGTATTGATAGAATTGAGAACAGTGTTCCTCTTACGTTTTGAAGCTTTACTTTGAAAGGTAATCACGTTCATTTGAAAGTGTATGAATTTCATGAAATGCTTCTTGTGAGAAACACAGACGTGTTTCTGTGAAAAGAAGATTCGTTGTTTGGGATGTATCAAAGTATTGTTAGAATTGAGAATCGTGTTCCTCTTCCCCTTAGAAGCTTTGCTTTGAATGATAGTCTCGTTCTTTTGAAAGTGTATGAATTTCATGAAATGCTTTTGTGAGAAACACAGACGTGTTTCTGTGAAAAGAAGATTCGTTGTTTGGGATGTATCAAAGTGTTGTTAGAATTGAGAACAGTGTTCCTCTTTTGTTTAGAAGCTTTACTTTGAAAGATATTCACATTCATCTGAAATTGTATGAATTTCATGAAATGCTTTTGCAAGAAACACAGATGTGTTTCTTTGAAAAGAAGATTTGTTGTTTGGGATGTATCAAAGTATTGTTTGAATTGAGAACAGTGTTCCTCTTCCCCTTAGAAGCTTTATTTTGAGAGATATTTACATTCATATGAAAGTGTATGAATTTCATGAAATGCTTTTGTAAGAAACGTAGACGTGATTGTTTGAAAAGAAGATTCGTTGTGTGGGATATTTCACAGTATTGTTAGAATTGAGAACAGTGTTGCTCTTCCCCTTAGAAGCTTTAATTGGAAAGATAATCTCGTTCTTTTGAAAGTGTATGAATTTCATGAAATGATGTTTTAAAAACACAGACGTGTTTCTATGAAAAGAAGATTCGTTGTTTGGGATGTATCAAAGTATTGTTAGAATTGAGAACAGTTTTCCTCTTCCCCTTAGAAGCTTTACTTTGAAAGATAATCTCGTTCTTTTGAAAGTGTATGAATTTCATGAAATGCTTTTGTGAGAAACACAGACGTGTTTCTGTGAAACGAAGATTCGTTGTTTGGGATGTATGAAAGTATTGTTAGAATTGAAAACAGTGTTCCTCTTCCGTTTAAAAGCTTTATTTTGAAAGATATTCACATTCATCTGAAAGTGTATGAATTTCATGAAATGCTTTTGTAAGAAACGGAGACGTGATTGTTTGAAAAGAAGAATCGTTGTGTGGGTTGTTTCACAGTATTGTTAGAATTGAGAACAGTATTCTTCTTTCGATTTGAAGCTTTACTTTGAAAGATAATCACGTTCATTTGAAAGTGTATGAATTTCATGAAATGCTTTTGTGAGAAACACAGACGTGTTTCTGTGAAAAGAAGATTCGTTGTTTGGGATGTATCAAAGTATTGTTAGAATTGAGAACAGTGTTCCTCTTCCCCTTAGAAGCTTTACTTTGAAAGATAATCTCGTTCTTTTGAAAGTGTATGAATTTCATGAAATGCTTTTGTGAGAAACACAGACGTGTTTCTGTGAAAAGAATATTCGTTGTTTGGGATGTATCAAAGTATTTTTAGAATTGAGAACAGTGTTCCTCTTCCCCTTAGAAGCTTTACTTTGAAAGATAATCTCGTTCTTTTGAAAGTGTATGAATTTGATGAAATGCTTTTGTGAGAAACACAGACGTGTTTCTGTGAAAAGAAGATTCGTTGTTTGGGATGTATCAAAGTATTGTTAGAATTGAGAACAGTGTTCCTCTTCCCCTTAGAAGCTTTACTTTGAAAGATAATCTCGTTCTTTTGAAAGTGTATGAATTTCATGAAATGCTTTTGTGAGAAACACAGACGTGTTTCTGTGAAAAGAAGATTCGTTGTTTGGGATGTATGAAAGTGTTTTTAGAATTGAGAACAGTGTTCCTCTTCCATTTAGAAGCTTTACTTTGAGAGATATTCACATTCATCTGAAAGTGTATGAATTTCATGAAATGCTTTTGTAAGAAACGTAGACGTGATTGTGTGAAAAGAAGATTCGTTGTTTGGGATGTTTCACAGTATTGATAGAATTGAGAACAGTGTTCCTCTTACGTTTTGAAGCTTTACTTTGAAAGGTAATCACGTTCATTTGAAAGTGTATGAATTTCATGAAATGCTTCTTGTGAGAAACACAGACGTGTTTCTGTGAAAAGAAGATTCTTTTTTGGGATTTATCAAAGTATTGTTAGAATTGAGAACAGTGTTCCTCTTCCCCTTAGAAGCTTTACTTTGAAAGATAATCTCGTTCTTTTGAAAGTGTATGAATTTCATGAAATGCTTTTGCAAGAAACACAGACGTGTTTCTTTGAAAAGAAGATTTGTTGTTTGGGATGTATCAAAGTATTGTTTGAATTGAGAACAGTGTTCCTCTTCCCCTTAGAAGCTTTACTTTGAGAGATATTTACATTCATATGAAAGTGTATGAATTTCATGAAATGCTTTTGTAAGAAACGTAGACGTGATTGTTTGAAAAGAAGATTCGTTGTGTGGGATATTTCACAGTATTGTTAGAATTGAGAACAGTGTTGCTCTTCCCCTTAGAAGCTTTAATTTGAAAGATAATCTCGTTCTTTTGAAAGTGTATGAATTTTATGAAATGCTTTTTTGAGAAAAACAGACGCGTTTCGGTAAAAAAAAGATTCGTTGTTTGGGATGTATCAAACTATTGTTAGAATTGAGAACAGTTTTCCTCTTCCCCTTAGAAGCTTTACTTTGAAAGATAATCTCGTTCTTTTGAAAGTGTATGAATTTCATGAAATGATGTTGTAAAAACACAGACGTGTTTCTATGA
>JAQJZF010000027.1:37044850-37049850 GCA_028537955.1 Microtus californicus | reverse complement strand
AGGGTTAGGGTTTGGGTTAGGGTTAGGGTCAGGGATAGGTTTAGGGTTAGGTTTAAAAATAAAAGAATTTAGAACAGTGTTACTCTTCCCCTAAGAAGCTTTACTTTGAAAGATAATCTCGTTCTTTTGAAAGTGTATGAATTTCATGAAATGCTTTTGTAAGAAAAACAGACGTGTTTCTGTGAAAAGAAGATTCATTGTTTGGGATGTATCAAAGTATTGTTACAAATTAGAACAGCGGTTAGGGTTAGGGTTAGGATTCATGTTAGTGTTAGGGTTAGGGTTAGGGTTACGGTTAGGGTTAGGGTTATGGTTATTGTTAGGGTAGGGTTATGGTTTTGGTTAGGGGTTAGGGTTAGGGTTAGGGTTAGGGTTTGGGTTAGGGTTAGGGTAAGGTTTAGGCTTATGGTTAGGGTTAGGTATAGGGTTAGGGTTAGGGTTTGGGTTAGGGTTAGGGTAAGGGTTTGGGTTATTGTTAGGGTTAGGGTTAGGGTTACGGTTAGGGTTTGGGTTAGGGTTAGGATATAGGGTTAGGGTAAGGGTAAGGGTTAGGGTTAGGATTAAAAAGAAAAAGAATTTAGAACAGTGTTACTCTTCCCCTAAAAAGCTTTACTTTGAAAGATAATCTCGTTCTTTGAAAGTGTATGAATTTCATGAAATGCTTTTGCAAGAAACACAGACGTGTTTCTGTGAAAAGAAGATTCGTTGTGTGGGTTGTTTCACAGTATTGTTAGAATTGAGAACAGTATTCTTCTTACGATTTGAAGCTTTACTTTGAAAGATAATCACGTTCATTTGAAAGTGTATGAATTTCATGAAATGCTTTTGTGAGAAACACAGACGTGTTTCTGTGAAACGAAGATTCGTTGTTTGGGATGTATCAAAGTGTTGTTAGAATTGAGAACAGTGTTCCTCTTTTGTTTAGAAGCTTTACTTTGAAAGATATTCACATTCATCTGAAATTGTATGAATTTCATGAAATGCTTTTGCAAGAAACACAGACGTGTTTATTTGAAAAGAAGATTTGTTGTTTGGGATGTATCAAAGTATTGTTAGAATTGAGAACAGTGTTCCTCTTCCCCTTAGAAGCTTTACTTTGAGAGATATTTACATTCATATGAAAGTGTATGAATTTCATGAAATGCTTTGGAAGAAACGTAGACGTGATTGTTTGAAAAGAAGGTTCGTTGTGTGGGATATTTCACAGTATTGTTAGAATTGAGAACAGTGTTGCTCTTCCCCTTAGAAGCTTTAATTTGAAAGATAATCTCGTTCTTTTGAAAGTGTATGAATTTTATGAAATGCTTTTGTGAGAAAAACAGACGCGTTTTGGTAAAAAGAAGATTCGTTGTTTGGGATGTAACAAACTATTGTTAGAATTGAGAACAGTTTTCCTCTTCCCCTTAGAAGCTTTACTTTGAAAGATAATCTCGTTCTTTTGAAAGTGTATGAATTTCATGAAATGATGTTGTAAAAACACAGACGTGTTTCTATGAAAAGAAGATTCGTTGTTTGGGATGTATCAAAGTATTGTTAGAATTGAGAATAGTGTTCCTCTTCCCCTTAGAAGCTTTGCTTTGAATGATAGTCTCGTTCTTTTGAAAGTGTATGAATTTCATGAAATGCTTTTGTGAGAAACACAGACGTGTTTCTGTGAAAAGAAGATTCCTTGTTTGGGATGTATGAAAGTGTTTTTAGAATTGAGAACAGTGTTCCTCTTCCGTTTAGAAGCTTTACTTTGAGAGATATTCACATTCATCTGAAAGTATGAATTTCATGAAATGCTTTTGTAAGAAACGTAGACGTGATTGTGTGAAAAGAAGATTCGTTGTTTGGGATGTTTCACAGTATTGATAGAATTGAGAACAGTGTTCCTCTTACGTTTTGAAGCTTTACTTTGAAAGGTAATCACGTTCATTTGAAAGTGTATGAATTTCATGAAATGCTTCTTGTGAGAAACACAGACGTGTTTCTGTGAAAAGAAGATTCGTTGTTTGGGATGTATCAAAGTATTGTTAGAATTGAAAATCGTGTTCCTCTTCCCCTTAGAAGCTTTGCTTTGAATGATAGTCTCGTTCTTTTGAAAGTGTATGAATTTCATGAAATGCTTTTGTGAGAAACACAGACGTGTTTCTGTGAAACGAAGATTCGTTGTTTGGGATGTATGAAAGTATTGTTAGAATTGAGAACAGTGTTCCTCTTCCGTTTAAAAGCTTTACTTTGAAAGATATTCACATTCATCTGAAAGTGTATGAATTTCATGAAATGCTTTTGTAAGAAACGGAGACGTGAATGTTTGAAAAGAAGATTCGTTGTGTGGGTTGTTTCACAGTATTGTTAGAATTGAGAACAGTATTCTTCTTACGATTTGAAGCTTTACTTTGAAAGATAATCACGTTCATGTGAAAGTGTATGAATTTCATGAAATGCTTTTGTGAGAAACACAGACGTGTTTCTGTGAAACGAAGATTCGTTGTTTGGGATGTATCAAAGTGTTGATAGAATTGAGAACAGTGTTCCTCTTTTGTTTAGAAGCTTTATTTTGAAAGATATTCACATTCATCTGAAATTGTATGAATTTCATGAAATGCTTTTGCAAGAAACACAGACGTGTTTCTTTGAAAAGAAGATTTGTTGTTTGGGATGTATCAAAGTATTGTTTGAATTGAGAACAGTGTTCCTCTTCCCCTTAGAAGCTTTACTTTGAGAGATATTTACATTCATATGAAAGTGTAAGAATTTCATGAAATGCTTTTGTAAGAAACGTAGACGTGATTGTTTGAAAAGAAGATTCGTTGTGTGGGATATTTCACAGTATTGTTAGAATTGAGAACAGTGTTCCTCTTCCCCTTAGAAGCTTTAATTTGAAAGATAATCTCGTTCTTTTGAAAGTGAATGAATTTTATGAAATGCTTTTGTGAGAATAACAGACGCGTTTCGGTAAAAAAGATTCGTTGTTTGGGATGTATCAAAGTATTGTTAGAATTGAGAACAGTTTTCCTCTTCCCCTTGGAAGCTTTACTTTGAAAGATAATCTCGGTCTATTGAAAGTGTATGAATTTCATGAAATGATGTTGTAAAAACACAGACGTGTTTCTATGAAAAGAAGATTCGTTGTTTGGGATGTATCAAAGTATTGTTAGAATTGAGAATAGTGTTCCTCTTCCCCTTAGAAGCTTTGCTTTGAATGATAGTCTCGTTCTTTTGAAAGTGTATGAATTTCATGAAATTCTTTTGTGAGAAACACAGTCGTGTTTCTGTGAAAAGAAGATTCCTTGTTTGGGATGTATCAAAGTATTGTTAGAATTGAGAACAGTGTTACTCTTCCGTATAAAAGGTTTTTTGAAAGATATTCACATTCATCTGAAAGTGTATGAATTTCATGAAATGCTTTTGTAAGAAACGTAGACGTGATTGTGTGAAAAGAAGATTCATTGTTTGGGATGTTTCACAGTATTGATAGAATTGAGAACAGTGTTCCTCTTACGTTTTGAAGATTTATTTTGAAAGGTAATCACGTTCATTTGAAAGTGTATGAATTTCATGAAATGCTTCTTGTGAGAAACACAGACGTGTTTCTGTGAAAAGAAGATTCGTTGTTTGGGATGTATCAAAGTATTGTTAGAATTTCGAATCGTGTTCCTCTTCCCCTTAGAAGCTTTGCTTTGAATGATAGTCTCGTTCTTTTGAAAGTGTACGAATTTCATGAAATGCTTTTGTGAGAAACACAGACGTGTTTCTGTGAAAAGAAGATTCGTTGTTTGGGATGTATCAAAGTATTGTTAGAATTGAGAACAGTGTTCCTCTTCCGTTTAAAAGCATTACTTTGAAAGATAATCTAGTTCTTTGAAAGTGTATGAATTTCATGAAATGCTTTTGCAAGAAACACAGACGTGTTTTTTGAAAAGAAGATTTGTTGTTTGGGATGTATCAAAGTATTGTTAGAATTGAGAACAGTGTTCCTCTTCTGTTTAGAAGCTTTACTTTGAGAGATATTTACATTCATATGAAAGTGTATGAATTTCATGAAATGCTTTTGTAAGAAACGTAGACGTGATTGTTTGAAAAGAAGATTCTTTGTGTGGGATGTTTCACAGTATTGTTAGAATTGAGAACAGTGTTCCTCTTCCACTTAGAAGCTTTACTTTCCAAGATAATCTCGTTCTTTTGAAAGTGTATGAATTTCATGAAATGCTTTTGTAAGAAAAACAGACGTGTTTCTGTGAAAAGAAGATTCATTGTTTGGGATGTATCAAAGTATTGTTACAATTTAGAACAGCGGTTAGGGTTAGGGTTAGGATTCAGGTTACTGTTAGGGTTAGGTTTAGGGTTACGGTTAGGGTTAGGGTTAGGGTTAGGGTTAGGGTCAGGTTAGGGTTAGGCTTAGGGGTTAGGGTTAGGGTTAGGGTTAGGGTTTGGGTTAGGGTTAGGGTAAGGGTTAGGGTTATGGTTAGGGTTAGGGTTAGGGATAGGGTTAGGGCTAGGGTTTGGGTTAGGGTTAAGGTAAGGGTTTGGGTTATTGTTAGGGTTAGGGTTTGGGTTATGGTAAGGGTTTGGGTTATGGTTTATGGTTAGGGTAAGGATTAGGGTTAGGATTAAAAAGAAAAAGAATTTAGAACAGTGTTACTCTTCCCCTAAAAAGCTTTGCTTTGAAAGATAATCTCGTTCTTTGAAAGTGTATGAATTTCATGAAATGCTTTTGCAAGAAACACAGACGTCTTTCTTTGAAAAGAAGATTTGTTGTTTGGGATGTATCAAAGTGTTGTTAGAATTGAGAACAGTGTTCCTCTTTTGTTTAGAAGCTTTACTTTGAAAGATATTCACATTCATCTGAAATTGTATGAATTTCATGAAATGCTTTTGTAAGAAACGTAGACGTGATTGTTTGAAAAGAAGATTCGTTGTTTGGGATGTATCAAAGTATTGTTTGAATTGAGAACAGTATTCCTCTTCCCCTTAGAAGCTTTACTTTAAAGATAATCTCGTTCTTTTGAAAGTGT
>JAQJZF010000027.1:37014850-37029850 GCA_028537955.1 Microtus californicus | reverse complement strand
TAGTGTTCCTCTTCCCCTTAGAAGCTTTGCTTTGAATGATAGTCTCGTTCTTTTGAAAGTGTATGAATTTCATGAAATGCTTTTGTGAGAAACACAGACGTGTTTCTGTGAAAAGAAGATTCGTTGTTTGGGATGTATCAAAGTATTGTTAGAATTGAGAAAAGTGTTCCTCTTCCGTTTAAAAGCTTTACTTTGAAAGATATTCACATTCATCTGAAAGTGTATGAATTTCATGAAATGCTTTTGTAAGAAACGGAGACGTGATAGTTTGAAAAGAAGATTCGTTGTGTGGGTTGTTTCACAGTATTGTTAGAATTGAGAACAGTATTCTTCTTACGATTTGAAGCTTTACTTTGAAAGATAATCACGTTCATTTGAAATTGTATGAATTTCATGAAATGCTTTTGTAAGAAACGTAGACGTGATTGTTTGAAAAGAAGATTCGTTGTTTGGGATGTATCAAAGTATTGTTAGATTTGGGAACAGTGTTCCTCTTCCCCTTAGAAGCTTTACTTGAAATATAATCTCCTTCCATGAAAGTGTATGAATTTCATGAAATCCTTTTGTGAGAAACACAGACGTGTTTCTGTGAAAAGAAGATTCGTTGTTTGGGATGTATCAAAGTATTGTTAGAATTGAGAACAGTGTTCCTCTTCCCCTTAGAAGCTTTACTTTAAAGATAATCTCGTTCTTTTGAAAGTGTATGAATTTCATGAAATGCTTTTGTAAGAATAACAGACGTGTTTCTGTGAAAAGATGATTCATTGTTTGGGATGTATCATAGTATTGTTACAATTTAGAACAGCGGTTAGGGTTAGGGTTAGGATTCAGGTTAGTGTTAGGGTTAGGGTTAGGGTTACTGTTAGGGTTAGTGTTAGGGTTAGGGTTAGGGTAGGGTTAGGGTTAGGGTTAGGGGTTAGGGTTAGGGTTAGGGTTAGGGTTTGGGTTAGGGTTAGGGTAAGGGTTAGGGTTATGGTTAGGGTTAGGGTTAGGGATAGGGTTAGGGTTAGGGTTTGGGTTAGGGTTAGGGTAAGGGTTTGGGTTATTGTTAGTGTTAGGGTTAGGGTTACGGTTAGGGTTTGGTTTAGGGTTAGGGTTTAGGGTTAGGGTAAGGGTTAGGGTTAGGATTAAAAAGAAAAAGAATTTAGAACAGTGTTACTCTTCCCCTAAAAAGCTTTACTTTGAAAGATAATCTCGTTCTTTGAAAGTGTATGAATTTCATGAAATGCTTTTGAAGATTTGTTGTTTGGGATGTATCAAAGTATTGTTAGAATTGAGAACAGTGTTCCTCTTCTGCTTAGAAGCTTTACTTTGAGAGATATTTACATTCATCTGAAATTGTATGAATTTCATGAAATGCTTTTGTAAGAAACGTAGACGTGATTGTTTGAAAAGAAGATTCGTTGTGTGGGATATTTCACAGTATTGTTAGAATTGAGAACAGTGTTGCTCTTCCCCTTAGAAGCTTTAATTTGAAAGATAATCTAGTTCTTTTGAAAGTGTATGAATTTTATGAAATGCTTTTGTGAGAAACACAGACGCGTTTTGGTGAAAAGAATATTCGTTGTTTGGGATGTATCAAAGTATTGTTAGAATTGAGAACAGTTTTCCTATTCCCCTTAGAAGCTTTACTTTGAAAGATAATCTCGTTCTTTTGAATGTGTATGAATTTCATGAAATGATGTTGTAAAAACACAGACGTGTTTCTGTGAAAAGAAGATTCGTTGTTTGGAATGTATCAAAGTATTGTTAGAATTGAGAATACTCTTCCTCTTCCCCTTAGAAGCTTTGCTTTGAATGATAGTCTCGTTCTTTTGAAAGTGTATGAATTTCATGAAATGCTTTTGTGAGAAACACAGACGTGTTTCTGTGAAAAGAAGATTCGTTGTTTGGGATGTATCAAAGTATTGTTAGAATTGAGAAAAGTGTTCCTCTTCCGTTTAAAAGCTTTACTTTGAAAGATATTCACATTCATCTGAAAGTGTATGAATTTCATGAAATGCTTTTGTAAGAAACGGAGACGTGATTGTTTGAAAAGAAGATTCGTTGTGTGGGTTGTTTCACAGTATTGTTAGAATTGAGAACAGTATTCTTCTTACGATTTGAAGCTTTACTTTGAAAGATAATCACGTTCATTTGAAATTGTATGAATTTCATGAAATGCTTTTGTAAGAAACGTAGACGTGATTGTTTGAAAAGAAGATTCGTTGTTTGGGATGTATCAAAGTATTGTTAGATTTGGGAAACAGTGTTCCTCTTCCCCTTAGAAGCTTTACTTGAAATATAATCTCCTTCCATGAAAGTGTATGAATTTCATGAAATGCTTTTGTGAGAAACACAGACGTGTTTCTGTGAAAAGAAGATTCGTTGTTTGGGATGTATCAAAGTATTGTTAGAATTGAGAACAGTGTTCCTCTTCCCCTTAGAAGCTTTACTTTAAAGATAATCTCGTTCTTTTGAAAGTGTATGAATTTCATGAAATGCTTTTGTAAGAAAAACAGACGTGTTTCTGTGAAAAGAAGATTCATTTTTTAGATGTATCATAGTATTGTTACAATTTAGAACAGCGGTTAGGGTTAGGGTTAGGATTCAGGTTAGTGTTAGGTTTAGGGTTAGGGTTAGGGTTAGGGTAGGGTTAGGGTTAGGGTTAGGGGTTAGGGTTAGGGTTAGGGTTAGGGTTTGGGTTAGGGTTAGGGTAAGGGTTAGGGTTATGGTTAGGGTTAGGGTTAGGGATAGGGTTAGGGTAAGGGTTTGGGTTATTGTTAGGGTTAGGGTTAGGGTTACGGTTAGGGTTTGGGTTAGGGTTAGGGTTTAGGGTTAGGGTAAGGGTTAGGGTTAGGATTAAAAAGAAAAAGAATTTAGAATATTGTTACTCTTCCCCTAAAAAGCTTTACTTTGAAAGATAATCTCGTTCTTTGAAAGTGTATGAATTTCATGAAATGCTTTTGCAAGAAACACAGACGTGTTTCTTTGAAAAGAAGATTTGTTGTTTGGGATGTATCAAAGTATTGTTAGAATTGAGAACAGTGTTCCTCTTCTGTTTAGAAGCTTTACTTTGAGAGATATTTACATTCATCTGAAAGTGTATGAATTTCATGAAATGCTTTTGTAAGAAACGTAGACGTGATTGTTTGAAAAGAAGATTCGTTGTGTGGGATATTTCACAGTATTGTTAGAATTGAGAACAGTGTTGCTCTTCCCCTTAGAAGCTTTAATTTGAAAGATAATCTAGTTCTTTTGAAAGTGTATGAATTTTATTAAATGCTTTTGTGAGAAACACAGACGCTTTTCGGTGAAAAGAAGATTCGTTGTTTGGGATGTATCAAAGTATTGTTTGAATTGAGAACAGTTTTCCTATTCCCCTTAGAAGCTTTACTTTGAAAGATAATCTCGTTCTTTTGAACGTGTATGAATTTCATGAAATGATGTTGTAAAAACACAGACGTGATTCTGTGAAAAGAAGATTCGTTGTTTGGGATGTATCAAAGTATTGTTAGAATTGAGAATACTCTTCCTCTTCCCCTTAGAAGGTTTGCTTTGAATGATAGTCTCGTTCTTTTGAAAGTGTATGAATTTCATGAAATGATGTTGTAAAAACACAGACGTGATTCTGTGAAAAGAAGATTCGTTGTTTGGGATGTATCAAAGTATTGTTAGAATTGAGAATACTCTTCCTCTTCCCCTTAGAAGCTTTGCTTTGAATGATAGTCTCGTTCTTTTGAAAGTGTATGAATTTCATGAAATGCTTTTGTGAGAAACACAGACGTGTTTCTGTGAAAAGAAGATTCGTTGTTTGGGATGTATCAAAGTATTTTTAGAATTGAGAAACGTGTTCCTCTTCCGTTTAAAAGCTTTACTTTGAAAGATATTCACATTCATCTGAAAGTGTATGAATTTCATGAAATGCTTTTGTAAGAAACGGAGACGTGATTGTTTGAAAAGAAGATGTGTTTTGTGGGTTGTTTCACAGTATTGTTAGAATTGAGAACAGTATTCTTCTTACGATTTGAGGCTTTACTTTGAAAGATAATCACGTTCATTTGAAAGTGTATGAATTTCATGAAATGCTTTTGTAAGAAACGTAGACGTGATTGGTTGAAAAGAAGATTCGTTGTTTGGGATGTGTCAAAGTATTGTTAGATTTGGGAACAGTGTTCCTCTTCCCCTTAGAAGCTTTACTTGAAAGATAATTTCCTTCCATGAAAGTGTATGAATTTCATGAAATCCTTTTGTGAGAAAAACAGACGTGTTTCTGTGAAAAGAAGATTCATTGTTTGGGATGTATCAAAGTATTGTTAGAATTGAGAACAGTGTTCCTCTTCCCCTTAGAAGCTTTACTTTAAAGATAATCTCGTTCTTTTGAAAGTGTATTAATTTCATGAAATGCTTTTGTGAGAAACATATATGTGTTTCTGTGAAAAGAAGATTCGTTGTTTGGGATGTATCAAAGTATTTTTAGAATTGAGAAAAGTGTTCCTCTTCCGTTTAAAAGCTTTACTTTGAAAGATATTCACATTCATCTGAAAGTGTATGAATTTCATGAATGCTTTTGTAAGAAACGGAGACGTGATTGTTTGAAAAGAAGATTCGTTGTGTGGGTTGTTTCACAGTATTGTTAGAATTGAGAACAGAATTCTTCTTACGATTTGAAGCTTTACTTTGGAAGAAAATCTCGTTCATTTGAAAGTGTATGAATTTCTTGAAATGCTTTTGTGAGAAACACAGACGTGTTTCTGTGAAAAGAAGATTTGTGGTTTGGGATGTATCAAAGTATTGTTAGAATTGAGAACAGTGTTCCTCTTCCCCTTAGAAGCTTTACTTTGAAAGATAATCTCGTTCTTTTGAAAGTGTATGAATTTCATGAAATGCTTTTGTGAGAAACACAGACGTGTTTCTGTGAAAAGAAGATTCGTTGTTTGGGATGTATGAAAGTGTTTTTAGAATTGAGAACAGTGTTCCTCTTCCGTTTAGAAGCTTTACTTTGAGAGATATTCACATTCATCTGAAAGTGTATGAATTTCATGAAATGCTTTTGTAAGAAACGTAGACGTGATTGTGTGAAAAGAAGATTCGTTGTTTGGGATGTTTCACAGTATTGATAGAATTGAGAACAGTGTTCCTCTTATGTTTTGAAGCTTTACTTTGAAAGGTAATCACGTTCATTTGAATGTCTATGAATTTCATGAAATGCTTCTTGTGAGAAACAAAGACATGTTTCTGTGAAAAGAAGATTCGTTGTTTGGGATGTATCAAAGTATTGTTAGAATTGAGAATCGTGTTCCTCTTCCCCTTAGAAGCTTTGCTTTGAATGATAGTCTCGTTCTTTTGAAAGTGTATGAATTTCATGAAATGCTTTTGTGAGAAACACAGACGTGTTTCTGTGAAAAGAAGATTCGTTGTTTGGGATGTATCAAAGTATTGTTAGAATTGAGAACAGTGTTCCTCTTCCCCTTAGAAGCTTTACTTTGAAAGATAATCTCGTTCTTTTGAAAGTGTATGAATTTCATGAAATGCTTTTGTGAGAAACACAGACATGTTTCTGTGAAAAGAAGATTCGTTGTTTGGTATGTATGAAAGTATTGCTAGAATTGAGAACAGTGTTCCTCTTCCGTTTAAAAGCTTTACTTTGAAAGATATTCACATTCATCTGAAAGTGTATGAATTTCATGAAATGCTTTTGTAAGATACGGAGATGTGTGTTTGAAAAGAAGATTCGTTGTGTGGGTTGTTTCACAGTACTGTTAGAATTGAGAACAGTATTCTTCTTACGATTTGAAGCTTTACTTTGAAAGATAATCACGTTCATTTGAAAGTGTATGAATTTCATGAAATGCTTTTGTGATAAACACAGACGTGTTTCTGTTAAACGAAGATTCGTTGTTTGGGATGTATCAAAGTGTTGTTAGAATTGAGAACAGTGTTTCTCTTTTGTTTAGAAGCTTTACTTTGAGAGATATTCACATTCATCTGAAATTGTATGAATTTCATGAAATGCTTTTGTAAGAAACGTAGACGTGATTGTTTGAAAAGAAGATTCGTTGTTTGGGATGTATCAAAGTATTGTTTGAATTGAGAACAGTGTTCCTCTTCCCCTTAGAAGCTTTACTTTGGAAGATAATCTCGTTCTTTTGAAAGTGTATGAATTTCATGAAATGCTTTTTATAAGAAACACAGACGTGTTTCTGTGAAAAGAAGATTCGTTGTTTGGGATGTATCAAATTATTGTTAGAATTGAGAATAGTGTTCCTCTTCCCCTTAGAAGCTTTACTTTGAAAGATAGTCTCGTTCTTTTGAAAGTGTATGAATTTCATGAAATGCTTTTTTAAGAAACACAGACGTGTTTCTGTGAAAAGAAGATTCGTTGTTTGGGATGTATCAAATTATTGTTAGAATTGAGAATAGTGTTCCTCTTCCCCTTAGAAGCTTTACTTTGAAAGATAGTCTCGTTCTTTTGAAAGTGTATGAATTTCATGAAATGCTTTTGTTAGAAACAGAGATGTGTTCGGTGAAAAGATGATCCGTTGTTTGGGATGTATCAAAGTATTGTTAGAATTTAGAACAGTGGTTAGGGTTTGGGTTAGGATTAGGGTGAGGGTTAGGGTTAGGGTTAGTGTTAGGGTTAGGGTTAGTGTTAGGGTTAGGGTTAGGGTTTGCGTTTGGGTTAGGGTTAGGGTTATGGTTATGGTTAGGGTTAGGGTTAGGGTTATGGTTAGGGTTAGGGTTAGGGTTAGGGTTAGAGTAGGGTTAGGATTAGGGTTAGGTTTAGGGGTTAGGGTTATGGTTAGGGTTATGGTTAGGGTTAGGGTTTGGGTTAGGGTTAGGGTTAGGGATAGGGTTTGGGTTAGGTTTAAAAATAAAAGAATTTGTTCTTGAGTTCTCAGTAGTCCTCATTGTCCGCTATGTTCAGCGAGTCCAGTATTATCCCATGCTTTTTCAGACCCAGGCCAGCTGGCCTTGGTGAGATCCCAATAGAACTTCCCCATTGTCTCAGTGTGCGGGTGCACCCCTTGAGGTCCTGAGTTCCTTGCTCGTGCTCTCTCTCCTTCTGTTCCTGACTTGGACCTTGAGATTTCTGTCCAGTGCTCCAATGTGGGTCTCTGTTTCTGTCTCCTTTCATCGCCTGATGAAGGTTAATATTCAGGAGGATGCCTATATGTTTTTCTTTGGGTTCTCCTTATTTAGCTTCTCTAGGATCCCTAACTATAGGCTCAATGTCCTTTGTTTATGGCTAGAAACCAAATATGAGTGAGTACATCCCATGCTCCTCTTTTTGGGTCTGGCTTACCTCACTCAGGATAGTGTTTTCTATTTCCATCCATTTGCCTGCAAAATTCAAGAAGCCCTTGTTTTTTACTGCTGAGTAGTACTCTAATATGTATATATTCCATACTTTCTTCATCCATTCTTCCATTGAAGGGCATCTAGGTTGTTTCCAGATTCTGGCTATTACAAACAATGCTGCTATGAACATAGTAGAGCATATATTTTTGTTGTATGATAAGGCCTCCCTTGGGTATATTCCCAAGAGTGGTATTGCTGGGTCCAGGGGTAAGTTGATCCCGAATTTCCTGAGAAACCGAAACACTGATTTCCAAAGTGACATAGCGGACAATGAGGACTACTGAGAACTCAAGAACAATGGCAATGGGTTTCTAATCCTACTGCACGTACTGGCTTTGTGGGAGCCTAGGCAGTTTGGATGCTCACCTTACTAGACCTGGATGGAGGTGAGGGTTCCTTGGAATTCCCACAGGGCAGGGAACCCTGATTGCTCTGCGGGCTGAGGAGGGAGGGGGTTTGGATTGGGGGAGGGGGAGGGAAATGGGAGGCAGTGGCGGGGAAGAGACTGAAATCTTTAATTAAAAAATAAATAAATTAATTAATTTAAAAAAAAAAAAAAAAAAAAAAAAAAAAAAATAAAAGAATTTAGAACAGTGTTACTCTTCCCCTAAGAAGCTTTACTTTGAAAGATAATCTCGTTCTTTTGAAAGTGTATGAATTTCATGAAATGCTTTTGTAAGAAAAAAAGACGTGTTTCTGTGAAAATAAGATTCATTGTTTGGGATGTATCAAAGTATTGTTACAATTTAGAACAGCGGTTAGGGTTAGGGTTAGGATTCAGGTTAGTGTTAGGGTTAGGGTTACGGTTAGGGTTAGGGTTAGGGTTAGGGTTAGGGTAGGGTTAGTGTTAGGGTTAGGGTTATGGTTAGGGTTAGGGTTAGGGTTTGGGTTAGGGTTAGGGTAAGGGTTAGGGTTATGGTTAGGGTTAGGGTTAGGGATAGGGTTAGGGTTAGGGTTTTGGTTAGGGTTAGGGTAAGGGTTTGGGTTATTGTTAGGGTTAGGGTTAAGGTTACGGTTAGGGTTTTAGTTAGGGTTAGGGTTTAGGGTTAGGATAAGTGTTAGGGTTAGGATTAAAAAGAAAAAGAATTTAGAACAGTGTTACTCTTCCCCTCAAAAGCTTTACTTTGAAAGATAATCTCGTTCTTTGAAAGTGTATGAATTTCATGAAATGCTTTTGTAAGAAACACAGACGTGTTTCTTTGAAAAGAAGATTTGTTGTTTGGGATGTATCAAAGTATTGTTAGAATTGAGAACAGTGTTCCTCTTCTGTTTAGAAGCTTTACTTTGAGAGATATTTACATTCATCTGAAAGTGTATGAATTTCATGAAATGCTTTTGTAAGAAACGGAGACGTGATTGTTTGAAAAGAAGATTCGTTGTGTGGGTTGTTTCACAGTATTGTTAGAATTGAGAACAGTATTCTTCTTTCGATTTGAAGCTTTACTTTGAAAGATAATCACGTTCATTTGAAAGTGTATGAATTTCATGAAATGCTTTTGTGAGAAACACAGACGTATTTCTGTGAAAAGAAGATTCGTTGTTTGGGATGTATCAAAGTATTGGTAGAATTGAGAACAGTGTTCCTCTTTTGTTTAGAAGCTTTACTTTGAAAGATATTCACATTCATCTGAAATTGTATGAATTTCATGAAATGCTTTTGTAAGAAACGTAGACGTGATTGTTTGAAAAGAAGATTCATTGTTTGGGATGTATCAAAGTATTGTTTGAATTGAGAACAGTGTTCCTCTTCCCCTTAGAAGCTTTACTTTAAAGATAATCTCGTTCTTTTGAAAGTGTATGAATTTCATAAAATGCTTTTGTGAGAAACACAGATGTGTTTCTGTGAAAAGAAGATTCGTAGTTTGGGATGTATCAAAGTATTGTTAGAATTGAGAACAGTGTTCCTCTTCCCCTTAGAAGCTTTATTTTGAAAGATAATCTCGTTCTTTTGAAAGTGTATGAATTTCATGAAATGTTTTTGTGAGAAACACAGACGTGTTTCTGTGAAAAGAAAATTCGTTGTTTGGGATGTATCAAAGTATTGTTAGAATTTAGAACAGTGGTTAGGGTTAGGGTTAGGATTAGGTTTAGTGTTAGGATTAGGGTTAGGGATAGGGTTAAGGTTAGGGTTAGAGTTAGTGTTAGTGTTAGGGTTAGTGTTAGGGTTAGGGTTTGCGTTAGGTTTAGGGTTAGGGTTAGGGTTAGGGTTAGTTTAGGGTTAGGGTTTGGGTTAGGGTTAGGATTAGGGTTAGGGTTAGGGTAGGGTTAGGGTTTGGGTTAGGGTTAGGGGTTAGGGTTAGGGTTAGGGTTAGGGTAAGGGTTTGGGTTAGGGTTTAGGGTTAGGGTAAGGGTTAGGGTAAGGGTTAGGGTTTGGGTTAGGGTTAAGGTAAGGGTTAGGGTTATGGTTAGGGTTAGGGTTAGGGTTACGGTTAGGGTTACGGTTAGGGTTTAGGATTAGGGTTAAGATTAAAAAAAAGAATTTAGAACAGTGTTACTCTTCCCCTAAGAAGCTTTACTTTGAAAGATAATCTCGTTCTTTTGAAAGTGTATGAATTTCATGAAATGCTTTTGTGAGAAACACAGACGTGTTTCTGTGAAAAGAAGATTCGTTGTTTGGGATGTATGAAAGTGTTTTTAGAATTGAGAACAGTGTTCCTCTTCCGTTTAGAAGCTTTACTTTGAGAGATATTCACATTCATCTGAAAGTGTATGAATTTCATGAAATGCTTTTGTAAGAAACGTAGACGTGATTGTGTGAAAAGAAGATTCGTTGTTTGGGATGTTTCACAGTATTGATAGAATTGAGAACAGTGTTCCTCTTTTGTTTAGAAGCTTACTTTGAAAGATATTCACATTCATCTGAAATTGTATGAATTTCATGAAATGCTTTTGCAAGAAACACAGACGTGTTTTTTTGAAAAGAAGATTTGTTGTTTGGGATGTATCAATGTATTGTTTGAATTGAGAACAGTGTTCCTCTTCCCCTTAGAAGCTTTACTTTGAGAGATATTTACATTCATATGAAAGTGTATGAATTTCATGAAATGCTTTTGTGAGAAACACAGACGTGTTTCTGTGAAAAGAAGATTCGTTGTTTGGGATGTATCAAAGTATTGTTAGAATTGAGAACAGTGTTCCTCTTCCCCTTAGAAGCTTTACTTTGAAAGATAATCTCGTTCTTTTGAAAGTGTATGAATTTCATGAAATGCTTTTGTGAGAAACACAGACGTGTTTCTGTGAAACGAAGATTCGTTGTTTGGGATGTATGAAAGTATTGTTAGAATTGAGAACAGTGTTCCTCTTCCGTTTAAAAGCTTTACTTTGAAAGATATTCACATTCATCTGAAAGTGTATGAATTTCATGAAATGCTTTTGTAAGAAACAGAGACGTGATTGTTTGAAAAGAAGATTCGTTGTGTGGGTTGTTTCACAGTATTGTTAGAATTGAGAACAGTATTCTTCTTACGATTTGAAGCTTTACTTTGAAAGGTAATCACGTTCATTTGAAAGTGTATGAATTTCATGAAATGCTTTTGTGAGAAACACAGACGTGTTTCTGTGAAACGAAGATTCGTTGTTTGGAATGTATCAAAGTGTTGTTAGAATTGAGAACAGTGTTCCTCTTTTGTTTAGAAGCTTTACTTTGAAAGATATTCACATTCATCTGAAATTGTATGAATTTCATGAAATGCTTTTGCAAGAAACACAGACATGTTTCTTTGAAAAGAAGATTTGTTGTTTGGGATGTATCAAAGTATTGTTTGAATTGAGAACAGTGTTCCTCTTCCCCTTAGAAGCTTTACTTTGAGAGATATTTACATTCATATGAAAGTGTATGAATTTCATGAAATGCTTTTGTAAGACTCGTAGACGTGATTGTTTGAAAAGAAGATTCGTTGTGTGGGATATTTCACAGTATTGTTAGAATTGAGAACAGTGTTGCTCTTCCCCTTAGAAGCTTTAATTTGAAAGATAATCTCGTTCTTTTGAAAGTGTATGAATTTTATGAAATGCTTTTGTGAGAAAAAGAGACGCGTTTCGGTAAAAAGAAGATTCGTTGTTTGGGATGTAACAAACTATTGTTAGAATTGAGAACAGTTTTCCTCTTCCCCTTAGAAGCTTTACTTTGAAAGATAATCTCGTTCTTTTGAAAGTGTATGAATTTCATGAAATGATGTTGTAAAAACACAGACGTGTTTATATGAAAAGAAGATTCGTTGTTTGGGATGTATCAAAGTATTGTTAGAATTGAGAATAGTGTTCCTCTTCCCCTTAGAAGCTTTGCTTTGAATGATAGTCTCGTTCTTTTGAAAGTGTATGAATTTCATGATATGCTTTTGTGAGAAACACAGACGTGTTTCTGTGAAAAGAAGATTCCTTGTTTGGGATGTATCAAAGTATTGTTAGAATTGAGAACAGTGTTACTCTTCCGTTTAAAAGCTTTACTTTGAAAGATATTCACATTCATCTGAAAGTGTATGAATTTCATGAAATGCTTTTGTAAGAAACGGGGACGTGATTGTTTGAAAAGAAGATTCGTTGTGTGGGTTGTTTCACAGTATTGTTAGAATTGAGAACAGTATTCTTCTTACGATTTGAAGCTTTACTTTGAAAGATAATCACGTTCATTTGAAAGTGTATGAATTTCATGAAATGCTTTTGTGAGAAACACAGACGTGTTTCTGTGAAAAGAAGATTCGTTGTTTGGGATGTATCAAAGTATTGTTAGAATTGAGAACAGAGTTCCTCTTCCCCTTAGAAGCTTTACTTTGAAAGATAATCTCGTTCTTTTGAAAGTGTATGAATTTCATGAAATGCTTTTGTGAGAAACACAGACGTGTTTCTGTGAAAAGAAGATTCGTTGTTTGGGATGTATGAAAGTGTTTTTAGAATTGAGAACAGTGTTCCTCTTCCGTTTAGAAGCTTTACTTTGAGAGATATTCACATTCATCTGAAAGTGTATGAATTTTATGAAATGCTTTTGTAAGAAACGGAGACGTGATTGTGTGAAAAGAAGATTCGTTGTTTGGGATGTTTCACAGTATTGATAGAATTGAGAACAGTGTTCCTCTTACGTTTTGAAGCTTTACTTTGAAAGGTAATCACGTTCATTTTAAAGTGTATGAGTTTCATGAAATGCTTCTTGTGAGAAACACAGACGTGTTTCTGTGAAAAGAAGATTCGTTGTTTGGGATGTATCAAAGTATTGTTAGAATTGAGAATCTTGTTCCTCTTCCCCTTAGAAGCTTTGCTTTGAATGATAGTCTCGTTCTTTTGAAAGTGTATGAATTTCATGAAATGCTTTTGTGAGAAACACAGACGTGTTTCTGTGAAAAGAAGATTCCTTGTTTGGGATGTATCAAAGTATTGTTAGAATTGAGAACAGTGTTCCTCTTCCCCTTAGAAGCTTTACTTTGAAAGATAATCTCGTTCTTTTGTAAGTGTATGAATTTCATGAAATGCTTTTGAGAGAAACACAGACGTGTTTCTGTGAAACGAAGATTCGTTGTTTGGGATGTATGAAAGTATTGTTAGAATTGAGAACAGTGTTCCTCTTTTGTTTAGAAGCTTTACTTTGAAAGATATTCACATTCATCTGAAATTGTATGAATTTCATGAAATGCTTTTGCAAGAAACACAGAAGTGTTTCTTTGAAAAGAAGATTTGTTGTTTGGGATGTATCAAAGTATTGTTTGAATTGAGAACAGTGTTCGTCTTCCCCTTAGAAGCTTTACTTTGAGAGATATTTACATTCATATGAAAGTGTATGAATTTCATGAAATGCTTTTGTAAGAAACGGAGACGTGATTGTTTGAAAAGAAGATTCGTTGTGTGGGTTGTTTCACAGTATTGTTAGAATTGAGAACAGTATTCTTCTTACGATTTGAAGCTTTACTTTGAAAGATAATCACGTTCATTTGAAAGTGTATGAATTTCATGAAATGCTTTTGTGAGAAACACAGACGTGTTTCTGTGAAACGAAGATTCGTTGTTTGGGATGTATCAAAGTGTTGTTAGAATTGAGAACAGTGTTCCTCTTTTGTTTTTAAGCTTTACTTTGAATGATATTCACATTCATCTGAAATTGTATGAATTTCATGAAATGCTTTTGCAAGAAACACAGACGTGTTTCTTTGAAAAGAAGATTTGTTGTTTGGGATGTATCAAAGTATTGTTTGAATTGAGAACAGTGTTCCTCTTCCCCTTAGAAGCTTTACTTTGAGAGATATTTACATTCATTTGAAAGTGTATGAATTTCATGAAATGCTTTTGTAAGAAACGTAGACGTGATTGTTTGAAAAGAAGATTCGTTGTGTGGGATATTTCACAGTATTGTTAGAATTGAGAACAGTGTTGCTCTTCCCCTTAGAAGCTTTACTTTGAAAGATAATCTCGTTCTTTTGAAAGTGTATGAATTTCATGAAATGATGTTGTAAAAACACAGACGTGTTTCTATGAAAAGAAGATTCGTTGTTTGGGATGTATCAAAGTATTGTTAGAATTGAGAATAGTGTTCCTCTTCCCCTTAGAAGCTTTGCTTTGAATGATAGTCTCGTTCTTTTGAAAGTGTATGAATTTCATGAAATGCTTTTGTGAGAAACACAGACGTGTTTCTGTGAAAAGAAGATTGCTTGTTTGGGATGTATCAAAGTATTGTTAGAATTGAGAACAGTGTTCCTCTTCCGTTTAAAAGCTTTACTTTGAAAGATATTCACATTCATCTGAAAGTGTATGTATTTCATGAAATGCTTTTGTAAGAAACGGAGACGTGATTGTTTGAAAAGAAGATTCGTTGTGTGGGTTGTTTCACAGTATTGTTAGAATTGAGAACAGTATTCTTCTTACGATTTGAAGCTTTACTTTGAAAGATAATCACGTTCATTTGATAGTGTATGAATTTCATGAAATGCTTTTGTGAGAAACACAGACGTGTTTCTGTGAAAAGAAGATTCGTTGTTTGGGATGTATCAAAGTATTGTTAGAATTGAGAACAGAGTTCCTCTTCCCATTAGAAGCTTTACTTTGAAAGATAATCTCGTTCTTTTGAAAGTGTATGAATTTCATGAAATGCTTTTGTGAGAAACACAGACGTGTTTCTGTGAAAAGAAGATTCGTTGTTTGGGATGTATGAAAGTGTTTTTAGAATTGAGAACAGTGTTCCTCTTCCGTTTAGAAGCTTTACTTTGAGAGATATTCACATTCATCTGAAAGTGTATGAATTTCATGAAATGCTTTTGTAAGAAACGGAGACGTGATTGTGTGAAAAGAAGATTCGTTGTTTGGGATGTTTCACAGTATTGATAGAATTGAGAACAGTGTTCCTCTTACGTTTTGAAGCTTTACTTTGAAAGGTAATAACGTTCATTTGAAAGTGTATGAATTTCATGAAATGCTTCTTGTGAGAAACACAGACGTGTTTCTGTGAAAAGAAGATTCGTTGTTTGGGATGTATCAAAGTATTGTTAGAATTGAGAATCGTGTTCCTCTTCCCCTTAGAAGCTTTGCTTTGAATGATAGTCTCGTTCTTTTGAAAGTGTATGAATTTCATGAAATGCTTTTGTGAGAAACACAGACGTGTTTCTGTGAAAAGAAGATTCGTTGTTTGGGATGTATGAAAGTATTGTTAGAATTGAGAACAGTGTTCCTCTTCCCCTTAGA
>JAQJZF010000027.1:37002350-37009850 GCA_028537955.1 Microtus californicus | reverse complement strand
TGAAAGTGTATGAATTTCAAGAAATGATGTTGTAAAAACACAGACATGTTTCTATGAAAAGAAGATTCGTTGTTTAGGATGTATCAAAGTATTGTTAGAATTGAGAATAGTGTTCCTCTTCCCCTTAGAAGCTTTGCTTTGAATGATAGTCTCGTTCTTTTGAAAGTGTATGAATTTCATGAAATGCTTTTGTGAGAAACACAGACGTGTTTCTGTGAAAAGAAGATTCGTTGTGTGGGTTGTTTCACAGTATTGTTAGAATTGAGAACAGTATTCTTCTTACGATTTGAAGCTTTACTTTGAAAGATAATCACGTTCATTTGAAAGTGTATGAATTTCATGAAATGCTTTTGTGAGAAACACAGACGTGTTTCTGTGAAAATAAGATTCGTTGTTTGGGATGTGTGAAATTATTGTTTGAATTGAGAACAGTGTTCCTCTTCCGTTTAAAAGCTTTACTTTGAAAGATATTCACATTCATCTGAAATTGTATGAATTTCATGAAATGCTTTTGTAAGAAACGTAGACGTGATTGTTTGAAAAGAAGATTCGTTGTTTGGGATGTATCAAATTATTGTTAGAATTGAGAGTCATGTTCCTCTTCCCCTTAGAAGCTTTACTTTGAAAGATAGTCTCGTTCTTTTGAAAGTGTATGAATTTCATGAAATGCTTTTGTTAGAAACAGAGATGTGTTCGGTGAAAAGATGATCCGTTGTTTGGGATGTATCAAAGTATTGTTAGAATTTAGAACAGTGGTTTGGGTTAGGGTTAGTGTTAAGGTTAGGATTAGTGATAGGTTTAGGGTTAGGGTTTGCGTTAGGGTTAGGGTTAGGGTTATGGTTAGGGTTAGGGTTAGGGTTATAGTTAGGGTTAGAGTTAGGGTTAGGGTTAGGGTTAGAGTAGGGTTAGGATTAGGGTTAGGTTTAGGGGTTAGGGTTATGGTTAGTGTTAGGGTTAGGGTTAGGGTTAGGGTTAGGGTTAGGGTTTGGGTTAGGGTTAGGGTTAGGGATAGGGTTAGGGTTAGGTTTAAAAATAAAAGAATTTAGAACAATGTTACTCTTCCCCTAAGAAGCTTTACTTTGAAAGATAATCTCGTTCTTTTGAAAGTGTATGAATTTCATGAAATGCTTTTGTAAGAAAAACAGACGTGTTTCTGTGAAAAGAAGATTCATTGTTTGGGATGTATCAAATAATTGTTTGAATTGAGAACAGTATTCCTCTTCCCCTTAGAAGCTTTACTTTAAAGATAATCTCGTTCTTTTGAAAGTGTATGAATTTCATGAAATGCTTTTGTTAAAAACAGAGATGTGTTCGGTGAAAAGATGATCCGTTGTTTGGGATGTATCAAAGTATTGTTAGAATTTAGAACAGTGGTTTGGGTTAGGGTTAGTGTTAATGTTAGGGTTAGTGATAGGTTTAGGGTTAGGGTTTGCGTTAGGGTTAGGGTTAGGGTTATGGTTAGGGTTAGGGTTATAGTTAGGGTTATAGTTAGGGTTAGGGTTAGGGTTAGAGTAGGGTTAGGATTAGGGTTAGGTTTAGGGGTTAGGGTTATGGTTAGTGTTAGGGTTAGGGTTAGGGTTAGGGTTAGGGTTTGGGTTAGGGTTAGGGTTAGGGATAGGGTTAGGGTTAGGTTTAAAAATAAAAGAATTTAGAACAATGTTACTCTTCCCCTAAGAAGCTTTACTTTGAAAGATAATCTCGTTCTTTTGAAAGTGTATGAATTTCATGAAATGCTTTTGAAGAAAAACAGACGTGTTTCTGGGAAAAGAAGTTTCATTGTTTGGGATGTATCAAAGTATTGTTACAATTTAGAACAGCGGTTAGGGTTAGGGTTAGGATTCAGGTTAGTGTTAGGGTTAGGGTTACGGTTAGGGTTAGGGTTAGGATTAGGGTAGGGTTAGGGTTAGGGTTAGGGGTTAGGGTTAGGGTTAGGGTTTGGGTTTGGGTTTAGGGTAAGGGTTAGGGTTATGGTTAGGGTTAGGGTTAGGGATAGGGTTAGGGTTAGGGTTTGGGTTAGGGTTAGGGTAAGGGTTTGGGTTATTGTTAGGGTTAGGGTTTGGGTTAGGGTAAGGGTTTGGGTTATGGTTTAGGGTTAGGGTAAGGATTAGGGTTAGGATTAAAAAGAAAAAGAATATAGAACAGTGTTACTCTTCCCCTAAAAAGCTTTACTTTGAAAGATAATCTCGTACTTTGAAAGTGTATGAATTTCATGAAATGCTTTTGCAAGAAACACAGACGTGTTTCTTTGAAAAGAAGATTTGTTGTTTGGGATGTATCAAAGTATTGTTAGAATTGAGAACAGTGTTCCTCTTCTGTTTAGAAGCTTTACTTTGAGAGATATTTACATTCATCTGAAAGTGTATGAATTTCATGAAATGCTTTTGTAAGAAACGTAGACGTGATTGTTTGAAAAGAAGATTTGTTGTGTGGGATATTTCACAGTATTGTTAGAATTGAGAACAATGTTGCTCTTTCCCTTAGAAGCTTTAATTTGAAAGATAATCTCGTTCTTTTGAAAGTGTATGAATTTTATGAAATGCTTTTGTGAGAAACACAGACGCATTTCGGTGAAAAGAAGATTCGTTGTTTGGGATGTATCAAAGTATTGTTAGAATTGAGAACAGTTTTCCTATTCCCCTTAGAAGCTTTACTTTGAAAGATAATCTCGTTCTTTTGAAAGTGTATGAATTTCATGAAATGATGTTGTAAAAACACAGACATCTTTCTATGAAAAGAAGATTCGTTGTTTGGGATGTATCAAAGTATTGTTAGAATTGAGAATAGTGTTCCTCTTCCCCTTAGAGGCTTTGTTTTGAATGATAGTCTCGTTCTTTTGAAAGTGTATGAATTTCATGAAATGCTTTTGTGAGAAACACAGACGTGTTTCTGTGAAAAGAAGATTCGTTGTTTGGGATGTATCAAAGTATTGTTAGAATTGAGAACAGTGTTCCTCTTCCGTTTAAAAGCTTTACTTTGAAAGATATTCACATTCATCTGAAAGTGTATGAATTTCATGAAATGCTTTTGTAAGAAACGGAGATGTGTTCGGTGAAAAGATGATCCGTTGTTTGGGATTATCAAAGTATTGTTAGAATTTAGAACAGTGCTTAGGGTTAGGGTTAGTGTTAGGGTTAGGGTTAGTGATAGGTTTAGGGTTAGGGTTTGCGTTAGGGTTAGGGTTAGGGTTATGGTTAGGGTTAGGGTTATGGTTAGGGTTATGGTTAGGGTTAGGCTTAGGGTTAGGGTTAGGGTTAGAGTAGGGTTAGGATTAGGGTTAGGTTTAGGGGTTAGGGTTATGGTTAGGGTTAGGGTTAGTGTTAGGGTTAGGGTTTGGGTTAGGGTTAGGGTTAGGGATAGGGTTAGGGTTAGGTTTAAAAATAAAAGAATTTAGAACAGTGTTACTCTTCCCCTAAGAAGCTTTACTTTGAAAGATAATCTCGTTCTTTTGAAAGTGTATGAATTTCATGAAATGCTTTTGTAAGAAAAACAGACGTGTTTCTGTGAAAAGAAGATTCATTGTTTGGGATGTATCAAAGTATTGTTACAATTTAGAACAGCGGTTAGTGTTAGGGTTAGGATTCAGGTTACTGTTAGGGTTAGGGTTAGGGTTACGGTTAGGGTTAGGGTTAGGGTTAGGGTAAGGTTAGGGTTAGGCTTAGGGGTTAGGGTTAGGGTTAGGGTTAGGGTTTGGGTTAGGGTTAGGGTAAGGGTTAGGGTTATGGTTAGGGTTAGGGTTAGGGATAGGGTTAGGGCTAGGGTTTGGGTTAGGGTTAAGGTAAGGGTTTGGGTTATTGTTAGGGTTAGGGTTTGGGTTATGGTAAGGGTTTGGGTTATGGTTCAGGGTTAGGGTAAGGATTAGGGTTAGGATTAAAAAGAAAAAGAATTTAGAACAGTGTTACTCTTCCCCTAAAAAGCTTTGCTTTGAAAGATAATCTCGTTCTTTGAAAGTGTATGAATTTCATGAAATGCTTTTGCAAGAAACACAGACGTCTTTCTTTGAAAAGATTTGTTGTTTGGGATGTATCAAAGTATTGTTAGAATTGAGAACAGTGTTCCTCTTCTGTTTAGAAGCTTTACTTTGAGAGATATTTACATTCATCTGAAAGTGTATGAATTTCATGAAATGCTTTTGTAAGAAACGTAGACGTGATTGTTTGAAAAGAAGATTCGTTGTGTGGGATATTTCACAGTATTGTTAGAATTGAGAACAGTGTTGCTCTTCCCCTTAGAAGCTTTAATTTGAAAGATAATCTCGTTCTTTTGAAAGTGTATGAATTTCATGAAATGCTTTTGTAAGAAACGGAGACGTGATTGTTTGAAAAGAAGATTCGTTGTGTGGGTTGTTTCACAGTATTGTTAGAATTGAGAACAGTATTCTTCTAACGATTTGAAGCTTTACTTTTAAAGATAATCACGTTCATTTGAAAGTGTATGAATTTCATGAAATGCTTTTGTGAGAAACACAGACGTGTTTCTGTGAAAAGAAGATTCGTTGTTTGGGATGTATCAAAGTATTGTTAGAATTGAGAACAGTGTTCCTCTTCCCCTTAGAAGCTTTACTTTGAAAGATAATCTCGTTCTTTTGAAAGTGTATGAATGTCATGAAATGCTTTTGTGAGAAACACAGACGTGTTTCTGTGAAAAGAAGATTCGTTGTTTGGGATGTATCAAAGTATTGTTAGAATTGAGAACAGTGTTCCTCTTCCCCTTAGAAGCTTTACTTTGAAAGATAATCTCGTTCTTTTGAAAGTGTATGAATTTCATGAAATGCTTTTGTGAGAAACACAGACGTGTTTCTGTGAAAAGAAGATTCGTTGTTTGGGATGTATGAAATTATTGTTTGAATTGAGAACAGTGTTCCTCTTCCGTTTAAAAGCTTTACTTTGAAAGATATTCACATTCATCTGAAAGTGTATGAATTTCATGAAATGCTTTTGTAAGAAACGGAGATGTGATTGTTTGAAAGAAGATTCGTTTTTTGGGTTGTTTCACAGTATTGTTAGAATTGAGAACAGTATTCTTCTTACGATTTGAAGCTTTACTTTGAAAGATAAACACATTCATTTGAAAATGTATGAATTTCATGAAATGCTTTTGTGAGAAACACAGACGTGTTTCTGTGAAAAGAAGATTCGTTGTTTGGGATGTATCGAAGTGTTGTTAGAATTGAGAACAGTGTTCCTCTTTTGTTTAGAAGCTTTACTTTAAGAGATATTCACATTCATCTGAAATTGTATGAATTTCATGAAATGCTTTTGTAAGAAACGTAAACGTGATTGTTTGAAAAGAAGATTCATTGTTTGGGATGTATCAAAGTATTGTTTGAATTGAGAACAGTGTTCCTCTTCCCCTTAGAAGCTTTACTTTAAAGATAATCTCGTTCTTTTGAAAGTGTATGAATTTCATGAAATGCTTTTGTGAGAAACACAGATGTGTTTCTGTGAAAAGAAGATTCGTAGTTTGGGATGTATCAAAGTATTGTTAGAATTGAGAACAGTGTTCCTCTTCCCCTTAGAAGCTTTATTTTGAAAGATAATCTCATTCTTTTGAAAGTGTATGAATTTCATGAAATGTTTTTGTGAGAAACAAAGACGTGTTTCTGTGAAAAGAAGATTCGTTGTTTGGGATGTATCAAAGTATTGTTAGAATTTAGAACAGTGGTTAGGGTTAGGGTTAGGATTAGGGTTAGTGTTAGGATTAGGGTTAGCGATAGGGTTAAGGTTATGGTTAGAGTTAGTGTTAGGGTTAGGGTTAGTGTGAGGGTTAGGGTTTGCGTTAGGTTTAGGGTTAGGGTTAGGGTTAGGTTTAGGGTTAGGGTTTGGGTTAGGGTTAGGTTTAGGGTTAGGGTTAGGGTATGGTTAGGGTTTGGGTTAGGGTTAGGGGTTAGGGTTAGGGTTAGGGTTAGGTTTAGGGTTTGGGTTAGCGTTAGGGTTAGGTTTAGGGTTTGGGTTAGGGTTAAGGTAAGGGTTAGGGTTATGGTTAGGTTTAGGGTTATGGTTACGGTTAGGGTTAGTGTTAGGGCTAGGGTTAGGGTTAGGGTTTAGGATTAGGGTTAAGATTAAAAAAAAGAATTTAGAACAGTGTTACTCTTCCCCTAAGAAGCTTTACTTTGAAAGATAATCTCATTCTTTTGAAAGTGTATGAATTTCATGAAATGCTTTTGTGAGAAACACAGACGTGTTTCTGTGAAACGAAGATTCGTTGTTTGGGATGTATGAAAATATTGTTAGAATTGAGAACAGTGTTCCTCTTCCGTTTAAAAGCTTTACTTTGAAAGATATTCACATTCATCTGAAAGTGTATGAAGTTCATGAAATGCTTTTGTAAGAAACAGAGACGTGATTGTTTGAAAAGAAGATTCGTTGTGTGGGTTGTTTCACAGTATTGTTAGAATTGAGAACAGTATTCTTCTTACGATTTGAAGCTTTACTTTGAAAGATAATCACGTTCATTTGAAAGTGTATGAATTTCATGAAATGCTTGTGTGAGAAACACAGACGTGTTTCTGTGAAACGAAGATTCGTTGTTTGGGATGTATCAAAGTGTTGTTAGAATTGAGAACAGTGTTCCTCTTTTGTTTAGAAACTTTACTTTGAAAGATATTCACATTCATCTGAAATTGTATGAATTTCATGAAATGCTTTTGTAAGAAACGTAGACGTGATTGTTTGAAAAGAAGATTCGTTGTTTGGGATGTATCAAATAATTGTTTGAATTGAGAACAGTATTCCTCTTGCCCTTAGAAGCTTTACTTTAATGATAATCTCGTTCTTTTGAAAGTGTATGAATTTCATGAAATGCTTTTGTGAGAAACCCAGATGTGTTTCTGTGAAAAGAAGATTCGTAGTTTGGGATGTATCAAAGTATTGTTAGAATTGAGAACAGTGTTCCTCTTCCCCTTAGAAGCTTTATTTTGATAGATAATCTCGTTCTTTTAAAAGTGTATGAATTTCATGAAATGTTTTTGTGAGAAACACAGACATGTTTCTGTGAAAAGAAGATTCGTTGTTTGGGATGTATCAAAGTATTGTTAGAATTTAGAACAGTGGTTAGGGTTAGGGTTAGGATTAGGGTTAGTGTTAGGATTAGAGTTAGGGATAGGGTTATGGTTAGGGTTAGAGTTAGTGTTAGCGTTAGGTTTAGTGTTAGGTTTAGGGTTTGCGTTAGGGTTAGGGTTAGGTTTAGGGTTAGGGTTTGGGTTAGGGTTAGGTTTAGGGTTAGGGTTAGGGTAGGGCTAGGGTTTGGGTTAGGGTTAGGGGTTAGGGTTAGGGTTAGGGTTAGGTTTAGGGTTTGGGTTAGGGTTAGGGTTAGGGTTTGGGTTAGGGTTTAGGTAAGGGTTAGGGTTATGGTTAGGGTTAGGGTTAGGGTTACGGTTAGGGTTAGGGTTAGGGTTAGGGTTAGGGTTAGAGTAGGGTTAGGATTAGGGTTAGGTTTAGGGGTTAGGGTTATGGTTAAGGTTAGGGTTAGGGTTAGGGTTTGGGTTAGGGTTAGGGTCGGGAT
>JAQJZF010000027.1:36989850-36997350 GCA_028537955.1 Microtus californicus | reverse complement strand
AGAAACGGAGACGTGATTGTTTGAAAAGAAGTTTCCTTGTGTGGGTTGTTTCACAGTATTGTTAGAATTGAGAACAGTATTCTTCTAACGATTTGAAGCTTTACTTTGAAAGATAATCACGTTCATTTGAAAGTGTATGAATTTCATGCAATGCTTTTGTGAGAAACACAGACGTGTTTCTGTGAAAAGAAGATTTGTTGTTTGTGATGTATCAAAGTATTGTTAGAATTGAGAGCAGTGTTCCTCTTCCCCTTAGAAGCTTTACTTTGAAAGATAATCTCGTTCTTTTGAAAGTGTATGAATTTCATGAAATGCTTTTGTGAGAAACACAGACGTGTTTCTGTGAAAAGAAGATTCGTTGTTTGGGATGTATCAAAGTATTGTTAGAATTCAGAACAGTGTTCCTCTTCCCCTTAGAAGCTTTACTTTAAAGATAATCTCGTTCTTTTGAAAGTGTATGAATTTCATGAAATGCTTTTGTGAGAAACACAGATGTGTTTCTGTGAAAAGAAGATTCGTAGTTTGGGATGTATCAAAGTATTGTTAGAATTTAGAACAGTGGTTAGGGTTAGGGTTAGGATTAGGGTTAGTGTTAGGATTAGGGTTAGGGATAGGGTTAAGGTTAGTGTTAGGTTTAGTGTTAGGGTTAGGGTTAGTGTTAGGGTTAGGGTTAGGGTTAGGTTTAGGGTTAGGGTTTGGGTTAGGGTTAGGTTTAGGGTTAGGGTTTGGGTAGGGTTAGGGTTTGGGTTAGGGTTAGGGGTTAGGGTTAGGGTTAGGTTTAGGGTTTGGGTTAGTGTTAGGGTTAGGGTTTGGGTTAGGGTTTAGGTAAGGGTTAGGGTTATGTTAGGGTTAGGGTTAGGGTTACGGTTAGGGTTAGGGTTAGGGCTAGGGTTAGGGTTAGGGTTTAGGATTAGGGTTAAGATTAAAAAAAAGAATTTAGAACAGTGTTACTCTTTTCCTAAGAAGCTTTACTTTGAAAGATAATCTCGTTCTTTTGAAAGTGTATGAATTTCATGAAATGCTTTTTTAAGAAACACAGACGTGTTTCTGTGAAAAGAAGATTTGTTGTTTGGGATGTATCAAATTATTGTTAGAATTGAGAATAGTGTTCCTCTTCCCCTTAGAAGCTTTACTTTGAAAGATAATCTCGTTCTTTTGAAAGTGTATGAATTTCATGAAATGCTTTTGTTAGAAACAGAGATGTGTTCGGTGAAAAGATGATCCGTTGTTTGGGATGTATCAAAGTATTGTTAGAATTTAGAACAGTGGTTAGGGTTAGGGTTAGTGTTAGGGTTAGGGTTAGTGATAGGTTTATGGTTAGGGTTTGCGTTAGGGTTAGGGTTAGGGTTATGGTTATGGTTATGGTTAGGGTTAGGGTTACGGTTAGGGTTAGGGTTAGGGTTAGGGTTAGGGTTATAGTAGGGTTAGATTAGGGTTAGGTTTAGGGGTTAGGGTTATGGTTAGGGTTAGGGTTAGGTTTAGGGTTAGGGGTTGGGTTAGGGTTAGGGTTAGGGATAGGGTTAGGGTTAGGTTTAAAAATAAAAGAATTTAGAACAGTGTTACTCTTCCCCTAAGAAGCTTTACTTTGAAAGATATTCTCGTTCTTTTGAAAGTGTATGAATTTCATGAAATGCTTTTGCAAGAAAAACAGATGTGTTTCTGTGAAAAGAAGATTCATTGTTTGGGATGTATCAAAGTATTGTTACAATTTAGAACAGCGGTTAGGGTTAGGGTTAGGATTCAGGTTAGTGTTAGGGTTAGGGTTAGGGTTACGGTTAGAGTTAGTGTTAGGGTTAGGGTTAGGGTAGGGTTAGGGTTAGGGTTAGGGGTTAGGGTTAGGGTCAGGGTTAGGGTTAGGGTTTGGGTTAGGGTTAGGGTAAGGGTTAGGGTTATGGTTAGGGTTAGGCTTAGGGATAGGGTTAGGGTTAGGTTTTGGGTTAGGGTTAGGGTTACGGTTAGGGTTTGGGTTATTGTTAGGGTTAGGGTTAGGGTTACGGTTAGGGTTTGGGTTAGGGTTAGGGATTAGGGTTAGTGTAAGGGTTAGGGTTAGGATTAAAAAGAAAAAGAATTTAGAACAGTGTTACTCTTCCCCTAAAAAGCTTTACTTTGAAAGATAATCTCGTTCTTTGAAAGTGTATGAATTTCATGAAATGCTTTTGCAAGAAACACAGACGTGTTTCTTTGAAAAGAAGATTTGTTGTTTGGGATGTATCAAAGTATTGTTAGAATTGAGAACAGTGTTCCTCTTCTGTTTAGAAGCTTTACTTTGAGAGATATTTACATTCATCTGAAAGTGTATGAATTTCATGAAATGCTTTTGTAAGAAACGTAGACGTGATTGTTTGAAAAGAAGATTCGTTGTGTGGGATATTTCACAGTATTGTTAGAATTGAGAACAAGGTTGCTCTTCCCCTTAGAAGATTTAATTTGAAAGATAATCTCGTTCTTTTGAAAGTGTATGAATTTTATGAAATGCTTTTGTGAGAAACACAGACGCGTTTCGGTGAAAAGAAGATTCGTTGTTTGGGATGTATCAAAGTATTGTTAGAATTGAGAACAGTTTTCCTATTCCCCTTAGAAGCTTTACTTTGAAACATAATCTCGTTCTTTTGAAAGTGTATGAATTTCATGAAATGATGTTGTAAAAACACAGACATGTTTCTATGAAAAGAAGATTCGTTGTTTGGGATGTATCAAAGTATTGTTAGAATTGAGAATAGTGTTCCTCTTCCCCTTAGAAGCTTTGCTTTGAATGATAGTCTCGTTCTTTTGAAAGTGTATGAATTTCATGAAATGCTTTTGTGAGAAACACAGACGTGTTTCTGTGAAAAGAAGATTCGTTGTTTGGGATGTATCAAAGTATTGTTAGAATTGAGAAAAGTGTTCCTCTTCCGTTTAAAAGCTTTACTTTGAAAGATATTCACATTCATCTGAAAGTGTATGAATTTCATGAAATGCTTTTGTAAGAAACGGAGACGTGATTGTTTGAAAAGAAGATTCGTTGTGTGGGTTGTTTCACAGTATTGTTAGAATTGAGAACAGTATTCTTCTTACGATTTGAAGCTTTACTTTGAAAGATAATCACGTTCATTTGAAATTGTATGAATTTCATGAAATGCTTTTGTAAGAAACGTAGACGTGATTGTTTGAAAAGAAGATTCGTTGTTTGGGATGTATCAAAGTATTGTTAGATTTGGGAACAGTGTTCCTCTTCCCCTTAGAAGCTTTACTTGAAATATAATCTCCTTCCATGAAAGTCTATGAATTTCATGAAATCCTTTTGTGAGAAACACAGACGTGTTTCTGTGAAAAGAAGATTCGTTGTTTGGGATGTATCAAAGTATTGTTAGAATTGAGAACAGTGTTCCTCTTCCCCTTAGAAGCTTTACTTTAAAGATAATCTCGTTCTTTTGAAAGTGTATGAATTTCATGAAATGCTTTTGTAAGAATAACAGACGTGTTTCTGTGAAAAGATGATTCATTGTTTGGGATGTATCATAGTATTGTTACAATTTAGAACAGCGGTTAGGGTAAGGGTTAGGATTCAGGTTAGTGTTAGGGTTAGGGTTAGGGTTACTGTTAGGGTTAGTGTTAGGGTTAGGGTTAGGGTAGGGTTAGGGTTAGGGTTAGGGGTTAGGGTTAGGGTTAGGGTTAGGGTTTGGGTTAGGGTTAGGGTAAGGGTTAGGGTTATGGTTAGGTTTAGGGTTAGGGATAGGGTTAGGGTTAGGGTTTGGGTTAGGGTTAGGGTAATGGTTTGGGTTATTGTTAGTGTTAGGGTTACGGTTAGGGTTTGGGTTAGGGTTAGGGTTTAGGGTTAGGGTAAGTGTTAGGGTTAGGATTAAAAAGAAAAAGAATTTAGAACAGTGTTACTCTTCCCCTAAAAAGCTTTACTTTGAAAGATAATCTCGTTCTTTGAAAGTGTATGAATTTCATGAAATGCTTTTGAAGATTTGTTGTTTGGGATGTATCAAAGTATTGTTAGAATTGAGAACAGTGTTCCTCTTCTGTTTAGAAGCTTTACTTTGAGAGATATTTACATTCATCTGAAAGTGTATGAATTTCATGAAATGCTTTTGTAAGAAACGTAGACGTGATTGTTTGAAAAGAAGATTCGTTGTGTGGGATATTTCACAGAATTGTTAGAATTGAGAACAGTGTTGCTCCTCCCCTTAGAAGCTTTAATTTGAAAGATAATCTAGTTCTTTTGAAAGTGTATGAATTTTATGAAATGCTTTTGTGAGAAACACAGACGCGTTTTGGTGAAAAGAATATTCGTTGTTTGGGATGTATCAAAGTATTGTTAGAATTGAGAACAGTTTTCTTATTCTCCTTAGAAGCTTTACTTTGAAAGATAATCTCGTTCTTTTGAACGTGTATGAATTTCATGAAATGATGTTGTAAAAACACTGACGTGTTTCTGTGAAAAGAAGATTCGTTGTTTGGGATGTATCAAAGTATTGTTAGAATTGAGAATACTCTTCCTCTTCTTCTTAGAAGCTTTGCTTTGAATGATAGTCTCGTTCTTTTGAAAGTGTATGAATTTCATGAAATGCTTTTGTGAGAAACACAGACGTGTTTCTGTGAAAAGAAGATTCGTTGTTTGGGATGTATCAAAGTATTGTTAGAATTGAGAACAGTGTTCCTCTTCTGTTTAGAAGCTTTACTTTGAGAGATATTTACATTCATCTGAAAGTGTATGAATTTCATGAAATGCTTTTGTAAGAAACGTAGACGTGATTGTTTGAAAAGAAGATTCGTTGTGTGGGATATTTCACAGTATTGTTAGAATTGAGAACAAGGTTGCTCTTCCCCTTAGAAGCTTTAATTTGAAAGATAATCTCGTTCTTTTGAAAGTGTATGAATTTTATGAAATGCTTTTGTGAGAAACACAGACGCGTTTCGGTGAAAAGAAGATTCGTTGTTTGGGATGTATCAAAGTATTGTTAGAATTGAGAACAGTTTTCCTGTTCCCCTTAGAAGCTTTACTTTGAAAGATAATCTCGTTCTTTTGAAAGTGTATGAATTTCATGAAATGATGTTTTAAAAACACAGACGTGTTTCTATGAAAAGAAGATTCGTTGTTTGGGATGTATCAAAGTATTGTTAGAATTGAGAATAGTGTTCCTCTTCCCCTTAGAAGCTTTGCTTTGAATGATAGTCTCGTTCTTTTGAAAGTGTATGAATTTCATGAAATGCTTTTGTGAGAAACACAGACGTGTTTCTGTGAAAAGAAGATTCGTTTTTTGGGATGTATCAAAGTATTGTTAGAATTGAGAACAGTGTTCCTCTTCCGTTTATAAGCTTTACTTTGAAAGATATTCACATTCATCTGAAAGTGTATGAATTTCATGAAATGCTTTTGTAAGAAACGGAGACGTGATTGTTTGAAAAGAAGTTTCCTTGTGTGGGTTGTTTCACAGTATTGTTAGAATTGAGAACAGTATTCTTCTAACGATTTGAAGCTTTACTTTGAAAGATAATCACGTTCATTTGAAAGTGTATGAATTTCATGAAATGCTTTTGTGAGAAACACAGACGTGTTTCTGTGAAAAGAAGATTCGTTGTTTGGGATGTATCAAAGTATTGTTAGAATTGAGAGCAGTGTTCCTCTTCCCCTTAGAAGCTTTACTTTGAAAGATAATCTCGTTCTTTTGAAAGTGTATGAATTTCATGAAATGCTTTTGTGAGAAACACAGACGTGTTTCTGTGAAAAGAAGATTCGTTGTTTGGAATGTATCAAAGTATTCTTAGAATTCAGAACAGTGTTCCTCTTCCCCTTAGAAGCTTTACTTTAAAGATAATCTCGTTCTTTTGAAAGTGTATGAATTTCATGAAATGCTTTTGTGAGAAACACAGATGTGTTTCTGTGAAAAGAAGATTCGTAGTTTGGGATGTATCAAAGTATTGTTAAAATTTAGAACAGTGGTTAGGGTTAGGGTTAGGATTAGGGTTAGTGTTAGGATTAGGGTTAGGGATAGGGTTAAGGTTAGGGTTAGGTTTAGTGTTAGGGTTAGGGTTAGTGTTAGGGTTAGGGTTTGCGTTAGGGTTAGGGTTAGGGTTAGCTTTAGGGTTAGGGTTTGGTTTAGGGTTAGTTTTAGGGTTAGGGTTTGGGTAGGGTTAGGGTTTGGGTTAGGGTTAGGGGTTAGGGTTAGGGTTAGGTTTAGGGTTTGGGTTAGTGTTAGGGTTAGGGTTTGGGTTAGGGTTTAGGTAAGGGTTAGGGTTATGTTAGGGTTAGGGTTAGGGTTACGGTTAGGGTTAGGGTTAGGGCTAGGGTTAGGGTTAGGGTTTAGGATTAGGGTTAAGATTAAAAAAAAGAATTTAGAACAGTGTTACTCTTACCCTAAGAAGCTTTACTTTGAAAGATAATCTCGTTCTTTTGAAAGTGTATTGAATTTCATGAAATGCTTTTTTAAGAAACACAGACGTGTTTCTGTGAAAAGAAGATTTGTTGTTTGGGATGTATCAAATTATTGTTAGAATTGAGAATAGTGTTCCTCTTCCCCTTAGAAGCTTTACTTTGAAAGATAATCTCGTTCTTTTGAAAGTGTATGAATTTCATGAAATGCTTTTGTTAGAAACAGAGATGTGTTCGGTGAAAAGATGATCCGTTGTTTGGGATGTATCAAAGTATTGTTAGAATTTAGAACAGTGGTTAGGGTTAGGGTTAGTGTTAGGGTTAGGGTTAGTGATAGGTTTAGGGTTAGGGTTTGCGTTAGGGTTAGGGTTAGGGTTATGGTTAGGGTTAGGGTTAGGGTTAGGGTTATGGTTAGGGTTAGGGTTAGGGTTAGGGTTAGGGTTAGAGTAGGGTTAGGATTAGGGTTAGGTTTAGGGGTTAGGGTTATGGTTAGGGTTAGGGTTAGGGTTAGGGTTTGGGTTAGGGTTAGGGTTAGGGATAGGGTTAGGGTTAGGTTTAAAAATAAAAGAATTTAGAACAGTGTTACTCTTCCCCTAAGAAGCTTTACTTTGAAAGATAATCTCGTTCTTTTGAAAGTGTATGAATTTCATGAAATGCTTTTTTAAGAAACACAGACGTGTTTCTGTGAAAAGAAGATTCATTGTTTGGGATGTATCAAAGTATTGTTACAATTTAGAACAGCGGTTAGGGTTAGGGTTAGGATTCAGGTTAGTGTTAGGGTTAGGGTTAGGGTTACGGTTAGGGTTAGGGTTAGGGTTAGGGTAGGGTTAGTGTTAGGGTTAGGGGTTAGGTTTAGGGTTAGGGTTAGGGTTTGGGTTAGGGTTAGGGTAAGGGTTAGGGTTATGGTTAGGGTTAGGGTTAGGGATAGGGTTAGGGTTAGGGTTTGGGTTAGGGTTAGGGTAAGGGTTTGGGTTATTGTTAGGGTTACGGTTAGGGTTAGGGTTAGGGTAAGGGTTTGGGTTAGGGTTTAGGGTTAGGGTAAGGGTTAGGATTAGGATTAAAAAGAAAAAGAATTTAGAACAGTGTTACTCTTCCCCTAAAAAGCTTTCCTTTGAAAGATAATCTCGTTCTTTGAAAGTGTATGA
>JAQJZF010000027.1:36977350-36982350 GCA_028537955.1 Microtus californicus | reverse complement strand
GAAAGATAATCTCGTTCTTTTGAAAGTGTATGAATTTCATGAAATGCTTTTGTGAGAAACACAGACGTGTTTCTGTGAAAAGAAGATTCGTTGTTTGGGATGTATCAAAGTATTGTTAGAATTGAGAACAGTGTTCCTCTTCCCCTTAGAAGCTTTACTTTGAAAGATAATCTCGTTCTTTTGAAAGTGTATGAATTTCATGAAATGCTTTTGTGAGAAACACAGACGTGTTTCTGTGAAAAGAAGATTCGTTTTTTGGGATGTATGAAATTATTGTTTGAATTGAGAACAGTGTTCCTCTTCCGTTTAAAAGCTTTACTTTGAAAGATATTCACATTCATCTGAAAGTGTATGAATTTCATGAAATGCTTTTGTCAGAAACGGAGACGTGATTGTTTGAAAGAATTTTCGTTTTGTGGGTTGTTTCACAGTATTGTTAGAATTGAGAACAGTATTCTTCTTACGATTTGAAGCTTTACTTTGAAAGATAATCACGTTCATTTGAAAGTGTATGAATTTCATGAAATGCTTTTGTGAGAAACACAGACGTGTTTCTGTGAAACGAAGATTCGTTGTTTGGGATGTATCAAAGTGTTGTTAGAATTGAGAACAGTGTTCCTCTTTTGTTTAGAAGCTTTACTTTGAAAGATATTCACATTCATCTGAAATTGTATGAATTTCATGAAATGCTTTTGTAAGAAACGTAAACGTGATTGTTTGAAAAGAAGATTCGTTGTTTGGGATGTATCAAAGTATTGTTTGAATTGAGAACAGTGTTCCTCTTCCCCTTAGAAGCTTTACTTTAAAGATAATCTCGTTCTTTTGAAAATGTATGAATTTCATGAAATGCTTTTGTGAGAAACACAGATGTGTTTCTGTGAAAAGAAGATTCGTAGTTTGGGATGTATCAAAGTATTGTTAGAATTTAGAATGTGGTTAGGGTTAGGGTTAGGATTAGGGTTAGTGTTAGGATTAGGGTTAGGGATAGGGTTAAGGTTAGGGTTAGAGTTAGTGTTAGGGTTAGGGTTAGGGTTTGCGTTAGGGTTAGGGTTAGGGTTAGGTTTAGGGTTAGGGTTTGGGTTAGGGTTAGGTTTAGGGTTAGGGTTAGGGTAGGGTTAGGGTTTGGGTTAGGGTTAGGGGTTAGGGTTAGGGTTAGGTTTATGATTTGGGTTAGGGTTAGGGTTAGGGTTTGGGTTTGGGTTTAGGTAAGGTTTAGGGTTATGGTTAAGGTTAGGGTTAGGGTTACGGTTAGGGTTAGGGTTAGGGCTAGGGTTAGGGTTAGGGTTTAGGATTAGGGTTAAGATTAAAAAAAAGAATTTAGAACAGTGTTACTCTTCCCCTAAGAAGCTTTACTTTGAAAGATAATCTCGTTCATTTGAAAGTGTATTAATTTCATGAAATGCTTTTTTAAGAAACACAGACGTGTTTCTGTGAAAAGAAGATTCGTTCTTTGGGATGTATCAAATTATTGTTAGAATTGAGAATAGTGTTCCTCTTCCCCTTAGAAGCTTTACTTTGAATGATAATCTCGTTCTTTTGAAAGTGTATGAATTTCATGAAATGCTTTTGTTTGAAACAGAGATGTGTTCGGTGAAAAGATGATCCGTTGTTTGGGATGTATCAAAGTATTGTTAGAATTTAGAACAGTGGTTAGGGTTAGGGTTAGTGTTAGGGTTAGGGTTAGTGGTAGGTTTAGGCTTAGGGTTTGCGTTAGGGTTAGGGTTAGGTTTATGATGGAGATGGGTGTTGTATCTTATCTGTTGCTTTCATTGGTTAAGTAATAAAGAAAACTGCTTGGCTCTCTGATAGGATACAATTTAGGTGGGTGGAGTAAACAGAACAGAATTCTGGGAGAAAGAAGCTGAGTCAGGAGTCGCCATGATTCTCCCATTCCAGGCAGACGCAGGTTAAGATCCTTCCTGGTAAGCGAGCTCGTGGAGCTACACAGATTAATAGAAATGGGTTAGATCGATATGTAAGAGCTAGCCAGTAAGAGGCCAAGCAGTGTTTAAAAGAATACAGTTTCCGTGTAATTATTTCGGGAAAAGCAAGACATGCAGGCGGCTGGGTGCTGGGGACGCAGCCCCGCCGCTCTTAATTCAACAGAGTGGCGCCCAGACGTGATGGGCTAAATCCACCTAAAAACCTGAGAGAGCTTAATTTTAAACAGAGAAAAAAACAGAGTTTAACGCAGAGTTTTGCTCTTTGTTGGTGTCGTGCTGTAGAGAGATTTCCTGATTCGGCAACAGCAGCAGAAAAAAAACTGCGTCATTTTAAAGTGTGGCTTCTTGGGGCTATGCTGCTAGCGTGAACTCTGGCTTTAAAGCATTTCAATGGATTTTATGGGACTGGATGTTTCTGTTCTCACTTGGGATAGGAAGGAGAGTGCTCTGAGACCGTGCCGATGGCTCAGCACTCCCCGCCTGCACCTGGGCAGATGGCAGAATCAGGCTTAGGCAGGCGGAAGAGCATGGCAGATTCCTGCCGCCATTAATGTTTTCAGACTGCACAATGCTCTGTATGTCAGATTTTGCTGTAACTTGGATGAAAAGAGTTTCTGTGCTACACGCTCAGTCTCAGAGTTAAACTGCTGACTGCGGTGCCAATGTGGACTTGCTGTGTGCCTGGAACTGTGCTCAGCTCAGGGGCACCAAATGGATCTGAGGCAGGAGCAGCTGCTCCATGCTGAATTGTGCTGACCTCAGGCAGGAACTACCGTAATTACCATAATAACAGCGCAATTAAGGTTTAGACTTGGCAGTAAACAGGCAGTACCGTATTACTTGTACATGGTGCAACTTAAGATTTTAAGAACTGCTTAACATTTTAAAAAATGCTCCTGGATAGTAAAAAAATGTTACAGATTCACAATAAAACAGATTCAGACATAAAAGACCACACTGTTGGATGAATGTACGTAGGCTTGAGAGAGAAGAAAAAGAATATAGAGAATAAAGTTAATGGTTTAAAAAAAAGGGGGGGTAAAGTCTTTAAAGAGACAGAGTACAGATAGTTATAAATTAAAATAAAGAAAAATAAGCCACGTAAAAATGAAAAATTATGTACATTGTGTTTTCTTTAAAATTTTTGACTATGAAGGAGCTAAGTACAGAGAGACATTTCATTACATGGGCTGCCAAGCTAAACCAGAATGGATATAAGGGTATTACGATTTCAAAATTTGGTTCTAAGGATATGATGCTTTGGAGAGGGTCTTCTTTTGTTTCCACAGAGGACCAGACCGTGTGGATTTCTTCTATCCCGATTTGGTATGATAGACCTCGCCCTCCTGAAAGGTTGCTGTGATCACCCTCAAAAAATTACTTCACTCAACTGCAAACTGAGATGACCCTGGCACACAGGTTACACCCTAAATGATCTGATTAACAGCGCCCCCATTCAGCAGGAAGCAGTTTGGAGAGAAAAAACTGCGCCCATGTTCCCAAAATATTGTTTATAAATGTTCTTTTACATTTAAAGGGGGAAATGATATAGGTATGAATAATTTGCATTGGTATGGATTTTAAGGTCAATTTTGTTATATGTATATGTATTTCTTGATCTTGATTAAGGTATTGTGATTGTGTAGTTCATTTTTAAAATGTAATGTATAATTAAGAAATATATGTTGTTAATGGATAATCATCAATAATAGTAAAGCTTGTAGTCGTGTTAGTTAGATTTTCTAGATATATAGAGATATATTTCAGATAGGCATTCTTCATATCTCTCAAAGGCTTCAGAATATGGCATTTAAAATATTTTAATAACTTAGGGTTTTTCATGACAATGAGACACGTCTGCTCCTGGCAGCACCAATCTACTTCGAGAGGAAGATGGGAATCGAAGAGGATCCTTATGGAGTTTGAAAGCCATTTGGGCAAGAAACTGCTCTTGCCTGGACTGTTGCATGAACTGGATACAAAAAACCCCGCAGAGAGAGGACTGCTGAACTTGCCTAAAGGTGAGATGGTCTTTTGGGGTTCCTGACTCATGAAAGAGTCTGCGAGACAATCTGCAGGACACAGCAGAAAGTGACTGAACTGTCTTTGGAATTTCCTGCTTGATGAAAATGTCTGCTGGATACTATGGGCCTGAAGGCTGAAGATGGATGCTCCAACTGTGCAGAGGAACTTTGGGTGACTGTCCAGGCAGTGAGATGTCTTTGTCATTTCTAGAGTTTAAAGTTTTTTAATTCTTGTTTACTTAGGTAATATTATATCCTTCTGGAGTCTTTGATGGAGTTGAAGAATGGATAGGTAGTTATAGTTTTCCATTGTTATGATAAAAGATAAAATAGATATAAATATTGTAACTGTAATTCTTGCTTTATAACTGTTTTGCTATATGTAATTTTACTATGTTAAAATGAAAGCCTTCTTTTTTGTTTAAACAGAAAAAGGGGAAATGATGGAGATGGGTGTTGTATCTTATCTGTTGCTTTCATTGGTTAAGTAATAAAGAAAACTGCTTGGCTCTCTGATAGGATACAATTTAGGTGGGTGGAGTAAACAGAACAGAATTCTGGGAGAAAGAAGCTGAGTCAGGAGTCGCCATGATTCTCCCATTCCAGGCAGACGCAGGTTAAGATCCTTCCTGGTAAGCGAGCTCGTGGAGCTACACAGATTAATAGAAATGGGTTAGATCGATATGTAAGAGCTAGCCAGTAAGAGGCCAAGCAGTGTTTAAAAGAATACAGTTTCCGTGTAATTATTTCGGGAAAAGCAAGACATGCAGGCGGCTGGGTGCTGGGGACGCAGCCCCGCCGCTCTTAATTCAACAGGTTTATGGTTAGGGTTAGGGTTAGGGTTAGGGTTATGGTTAGGGTTAGGGTTAGGGTTAGGGTTAGGGTTAGAGTAGGGTTAGGATTAGGGTTAGGTTTAGGGGTTAGGGTTATGGTTAGGGTTAGGGTAGGGTTAGCGTTAGGGTTTGGGTTAGGGTTAGGGTTAAGGATAGGGTTAGGGTTAGGTTTAAAAATAAAAGAATTTAGAACAGTGTTA
>JAQJZF010000027.1:36937350-36974850 GCA_028537955.1 Microtus californicus | reverse complement strand
TAAGGTTAGGGTTAGGGTTAGGGTTAGGGTTAGGCTTAGGCTTAGGGTTAGGGTTAGGGGTTAGGTTTAGGGTTAGGGTTAGGGTTTGGGTTAGGGTTAGGTTAAGGGTCAGGGTTATGGTTAGGGTTAGGGTTAGGGATAGTGTTAGGGTTAGGGTTTGTGTTAGGGTTAGGGTAAGGGTTTGGGTTATTGTTAGGGTTAGGGTTAGGGTTAGGGTAAGGGTTTGGGTTAGGGTTTAGGGTTAGCGTAAGGGTTAGGATTAGGATTAAAAAGAAAAAGAATTTAGAACAGTGTTACTCTTCCCCTAAAAAGCTTTACTTTGAAAGATATTCTCGTTCTTTGAAAGTGTATGAATTTCATGAAATGCTTTTGCAAGAAACACAGACGTGTTTCTTTGAAAAGAAGATTTGTTGTTTGGGATGTATCAAAGTATTGTTAGAATTGAGAACATTGTTCCTCTTCTGTTTAGAAGCTTTACTTTGAGAGATATTTAAATTCATCTGAAAGTGTATGAATTTCATGAAATGCTTTTGTAAGAAACGTACACGTGATTGTTTGAAAAGAAGATTCGTTGTGTGGGATATTTCACAGTATTGTTAGAATTGAGAACAGTGTTGCTCTTCCCCTTAGAAGCTTTAATTTGAAAGATAATCTCGTTCTTTTGAAAGTGTATGAATTTCATGAAATGCTTTTGTGAGAAACACAGTCGCGTTTCGGTGAAAAGAAGATTCGTTGTTTGGGATGTATCAAAGTATTGTTAGAATTGAGAACAGTTTTCCTCTTCCCCTTAGAAGCTTTACTTTGAAAGATAATCTCGTTCTTTTGAAAGTGTATGAATTTCATGAAATGATGTTGTAAAAACACAGACGTGTTTCTATGAAAAGAAGATTCGTTGTTTGGGATGTATCAAAGTATTGTTAGAATTGTGTTCCTCTTCCCCTTAGAAGCTTTGCTTTGAATGATAGTCTCGTTCTTTTGAAAGTGTATGAATTTCATGAAATGCTTTTGTGAGAAACACAGACGTGTTTCTGTGAAAAGAAGATTCGTTGTTTGGGATGTATCAAAGTATTGTTAGAATTGAGAACAGTGTTCCTCTTCCGTTTAAAAGCTTTACTTTGAAAGATATTCACATTCATCTGAAAGTGTATGAATTTCATGAAATGCTTTTGTAAGAAACGGAGACGTGATTGTTTGAAAAGAAGTTTCGTTGTGTGGGTTGTTTCACAGTATTGTTAGAATTGAGAACAGTATTCTTCTAACGATTTGAAGCTTTACTTTGAAAGATAATCACGTTCATTTGAAAGTGTATGAATTTCATGAAATGCTTTTGTGAGAAACACAGACGTGTTTCTGTGAAAAGAAGATTCGTTGTTTGGGATGTATGAAAGTATTGTTAGAATTGAGAACAGTGTTCCTCTTCCCCTTAGAAGCTTTACTTTGAAAGATAATCTCGTTCTTTTGAAAGTGTATGAATTTCATGAAATGCTTTTGTGAGAAACACAGACGTGTTTCTGTGAAAAGAAGATTCGTTGTTTGGGATGTATCAAAGTATTGTTAGAATTGAGAACAGTGTTCCTCTTCCCCTTAGAAGCTTTACTTTGAAAGATAATCTCGTTCTTTTGAAAGTGTATGAATTTCATGAAATGCTTTTGTGAGAAACACAGACGTGTTTCTGTGAAAAGAAGATTCGTTTTTTGGGATGTATGAAATTATTGTTTGAATTGAGAACAGTGTTCCTCTTCCGTTTAAAAGCTTTACTTTGAAAGATATTCACATTCATCTGAAAGTGTATGAATTTCATGAAATGCTTTTGTCAGAAACGGAGACGTGATTGTTTGAAAGAATTTTCGTTTTGTGGGTTGTTTCACAGTATTGTTAGAATTGAGAACAGTATTCTTCTTACGATTTGAAGCTTTACTTTGAAAGATAATCACGTTCATTTGAAAGTGTATGAATTTCATGAAATGCTTTTGTGAGAAACACAGACGTGTTTCTGTGAAACGAAGATTCGTTGTTTGGGATGTATCAAAGTGTTGTTAGAATTGAGAACAGTGTTCCTCTTTTGTTTAGAAGCTTTACTTTGAAAGATATTCACATTCATCTGAAATTGTATGAATTTCATGAAATGCTTTTGTAAGAAACGTAAACGTGATTGTTTGAAAAGAAGATTCGTTGTTTGGGATGTATCAAAGTATTGTTTGAATTGAGAACAGTGTTCCTCTTCCCCTTAGAAGCTTTACTTTAAAGATAATCTCGTTCTTTTGAAAATGTATGAATTTCATGAAATGCTTTTGTGAGAAACACAGATGTGTTTCTGTGAAAAGAAGATTCGTAGTTTGGGATGTATCAAAGTATTGTTAGAATTTAGAATGTGGTTAGGGTTAGGGTTAGGATTAGGGTTAGTGTTAGGATTAGGGTTAGGGATAGGGTTAAGGTTAGGGTTAGAGTTAGTGTTAGGGTTAGGGTTAGGGTTTGCGTTAGGGTTAGGGTTAGGGTTAGGTTTAGGGTTAGGGTTTGGGTTAGGGTTAGGTTTAGGGTTAGGGTTAGGGTAGGGTTAGGGTTTGGGTTAGGGTTAGGGGTTAGGGTTAGGGTTAGGTTTATGATTTGGGTTAGGGTTAGGGTTAGGGTTTGGGTTTGGGTTTAGGTAAGGTTTAGGGTTATGGTTAAGGTTAGGGTTAGGGTTACGGTTAGGGTTAGGGTTAGGGCTAGGGTTAGGGTTAGGGTTTAGGATTAGGGTTAAGATTAAAAAAAAGAATTTAGAACAGTGTTACTCTTCCCCTAAGAAGCTTTACTTTGAAAGATAATCTCGTTCATTTGAAAGTGTATTAATTTCATGAAATGCTTTTTTAAGAAACACAGACGTGTTTCTGTGAAAAGAAGATTCGTTCTTTGGGATGTATCAAATTATTGTTAGAATTGAGAATAGTGTTCCTCTTCCCCTTAGAAGCTTTACTTTGAATGATAATCTCGTTCTTTTGAAAGTGTATGAATTTCATGAAATGCTTTTGTTTGAAACAGAGATGTGTTCGGTGAAAAGATGATCCGTTGTTTGGGATGTATCAAAGTATTGTTAGAATTTAGAACAGTGGTTAGGGTTAGGGTTAGTGTTAGGGTTAGGGTTAGTGGTAGGTTTAGGCTTAGGGTTTGCGTTAGGGTTAGGGTTAGGTTTATGATGGAGATGGGTGTTGTATCTTATCTGTTGCTTTCATTGGTTAAGTAATAAAGAAAACTGCTTGGCTCTCTGATAGGATACAATTTAGGTGGGTGGAGTAAACAGAACAGAATTCTGGGAGAAAGAAGCTGAGTCAGGAGTCGCCATGATTCTCCCATTCCAGGCAGACGCAGGTTAAGATCCTTCCTGGTAAGCGAGCTCGTGGAGCTACACAGATTAATAGAAATGGGTTAGATCGATATGTAAGAGCTAGCCAGTAAGAGGCCAAGCAGTGTTTAAAAGAATACAGTTTCCGTGTAATTATTTCGGGAAAAGCAAGACATGCAGGCGGCTGGGTGCTGGGGACGCAGCCCCGCCGCTCTTAATTCAACAGAGTGGCGCCCAGACGTGATGGGCTAAATCCACCTAAAAACCTGAGAGAGCTTAATTTTAAACAGAGAAAAAAACAGAGTTTAACGCAGAGTTTTGCTCTTTGTTGGTGTCGTGCTGTAGAGAGATTTCCTGATTCGGCAACAGCAGCAGAAAAAAAACTGCGTCATTTTAAAGTGTGGCTTCTTGGGGCTATGCTGCTAGCGTGAACTCTGGCTTTAAAGCATTTCAATGGATTTTATGGGACTGGATGTTTCTGTTCTCACTTGGGATAGGAAGGAGAGTGCTCTGAGACCGTGCCGATGGCTCAGCACTCCCCGCCTGCACCTGGGCAGATGGCAGAATCAGGCTTAGGCAGGCGGAAGAGCATGGCAGATTCCTGCCGCCATTAATGTTTTCAGACTGCACAATGCTCTGTATGTCAGATTTTGCTGTAACTTGGATGAAAAGAGTTTCTGTGCTACACGCTCAGTCTCAGAGTTAAACTGCTGACTGCGGTGCCAATGTGGACTTGCTGTGTGCCTGGAACTGTGCTCAGCTCAGGGGCACCAAATGGATCTGAGGCAGGAGCAGCTGCTCCATGCTGAATTGTGCTGACCTCAGGCAGGAACTACCGTAATTACCATAATAACAGCGCAATTAAGGTTTAGACTTGGCAGTAAACAGGCAGTACCGTATTACTTGTACATGGTGCAACTTAAGATTTTAAGAACTGCTTAACATTTTAAAAAATGCTCCTGGATAGTAAAAAAATGTTACAGATTCACAATAAAACAGATTCAGACATAAAAGACCACACTGTTGGATGAATGTACGTAGGCTTGAGAGAGAAGAAAAAGAATATAGAGAATAAAGTTAATGGTTTAAAAAAAAGGGGGGGTAAAGTCTTTAAAGAGACAGAGTACAGATAGTTATAAATTAAAATAAAGAAAAATAAGCCACGTAAAAATGAAAAATTATGTACATTGTGTTTTCTTTAAAATTTTTGACTATGAAGGAGCTAAGTACAGAGAGACATTTCATTACATGGGCTGCCAAGCTAAACCAGAATGGATATAAGGGTATTACGATTTCAAAATTTGGTTCTAAGGATATGATGCTTTGGAGAGGGTCTTCTTTTGTTTCCACAGAGGACCAGACCGTGTGGATTTCTTCTATCCCGATTTGGTATGATAGACCTCGCCCTCCTGAAAGGTTGCTGTGATCACCCTCAAAAAATTACTTCACTCAACTGCAAACTGAGATGACCCTGGCACACAGGTTACACCCTAAATGATCTGATTAACAGCGCCCCCATTCAGCAGGAAGCAGTTTGGAGAGAAAAAACTGCGCCCATGTTCCCAAAATATTGTTTATAAATGTTCTTTTACATTTAAAGGGGGAAATGATATAGGTATGAATAATTTGCATTGGTATGGATTTTAAGGTCAATTTTGTTATATGTATATGTATTTCTTGATCTTGATTAAGGTATTGTGATTGTGTAGTTCATTTTTAAAATGTAATGTATAATTAAGAAATATATGTTGTTAATGGATAATCATCAATAATAGTAAAGCTTGTAGTCGTGTTAGTTAGATTTTCTAGATATATAGAGATATATTTCAGATAGGCATTCTTCATATCTCTCAAAGGCTTCAGAATATGGCATTTAAAATATTTTAATAACTTAGGGTTTTTCATGACAATGAGACACGTCTGCTCCTGGCAGCACCAATCTACTTCGAGAGGAAGATGGGAATCGAAGAGGATCCTTATGGAGTTTGAAAGCCATTTGGGCAAGAAACTGCTCTTGCCTGGACTGTTGCATGAACTGGATACAAAAAACCCCGCAGAGAGAGGACTGCTGAACTTGCCTAAAGGTGAGATGGTCTTTTGGGGTTCCTGACTCATGAAAGAGTCTGCGAGACAATCTGCAGGACACAGCAGAAAGTGACTGAACTGTCTTTGGAATTTCCTGCTTGATGAAAATGTCTGCTGGATACTATGGGCCTGAAGGCTGAAGATGGATGCTCCAACTGTGCAGAGGAACTTTGGGTGACTGTCCAGGCAGTGAGATGTCTTTGTCATTTCTAGAGTTTAAAGTTTTTTAATTCTTGTTTACTTAGGTAATATTATATCCTTCTGGAGTCTTTGATGGAGTTGAAGAATGGATAGGTAGTTATAGTTTTCCATTGTTATGATAAAAGATAAAATAGATATAAATATTGTAACTGTAATTCTTGCTTTATAACTGTTTTGCTATATGTAATTTTACTATGTTAAAATGAAAGCCTTCTTTTTTGTTTAAACAGAAAAAGGGGAAATGATGGAGATGGGTGTTGTATCTTATCTGTTGCTTTCATTGGTTAAGTAATAAAGAAAACTGCTTGGCTCTCTGATAGGATACAATTTAGGTGGGTGGAGTAAACAGAACAGAATTCTGGGAGAAAGAAGCTGAGTCAGGAGTCGCCATGATTCTCCCATTCCAGGCAGACGCAGGTTAAGATCCTTCCTGGTAAGCGAGCTCGTGGAGCTACACAGATTAATAGAAATGGGTTAGATCGATATGTAAGAGCTAGCCAGTAAGAGGCCAAGCAGTGTTTAAAAGAATACAGTTTCCGTGTAATTATTTCGGGAAAAGCAAGACATGCAGGCGGCTGGGTGCTGGGGACGCAGCCCCGCCGCTCTTAATTCAACAGGTTTATGGTTAGGGTTAGGGTTAGGGTTAGGGTTATGGTTAGGGTTAGGGTTAGGGTTAGGGTTAGGGTTAGAGTAGGGTTAGGATTAGGGTTAGGTTTAGGGGTTAGGGTTATGGTTAGGGTTAGGGTAGGGTTAGCGTTAGGGTTTGGGTTAGGGTTAGGGTTAAGGATAGGGTTAGGGTTAGGTTTAAAAATAAAAGAATTTAGAACAGTGTTACTCTTCCCCTAAGAAGCTTTACTTTGAAAGATAATCTCGTTCTTTTGAAAGTGTATGAATTTCATGAAATGCTTTTGTAAGAAAAACAGACGTGTTTCTGTGAAAAGAAGATTCATTGTTTGGGATGTATCAAAGTATTGTTACTATTTAGAATAGCGGTTAGGGTTAGGGTTAGGATTCAGGTTAGTGTTAGGGTTAGGTTTAGGGTTACGGTTAGGGTTAGGGTTAGGGTTAGGGTAGGGTTAGGGTTAGGGTTAGGGGTTAGGTTTAGGGTTAGGGTTAGGGTTTGGGTTAGGGTTAGGGTAAGGGTTAGGGTTATGGTTAGGGTTAGGGTTAGGGATAGGGTTAGGGTTAGGGTTTAAGTTAGGGTTAGGGTAAGGGTTTGGGTTATTGTTAGGGTTAGGGTTAGGGTTAGGGTAAGGGTTTGGTTTAGGGTTTAGGGTTAGCGTAAGGGTTAGGATTAGGATTAAAAAGAAAAAGAATTTAGAAAAGTGTTATTCTTCCCCTAAAAAGCTTTACTTTGAAAGATATTCTCGTTCTTTGAAAGTGTATGAATTTCATGAAATGCTTTTGCAAGAAACACAGACGTGTATCTTTGAAAAGAAGATTTGTTGTTTGGGATGTATCAAAGTATTGTTAGAATTGAGAACAGTGTTCCTCTTCTGTTTAGAAGCTTTACTTTGAGAGATATTTAAATTCATCTGAAAGTGTATGAATTTCATGAAATGCTTTTGTAAGAAACGTAGACGTGATTATTTGAAAAGAAGATTCGTTGTGTGGGATGTATCAAAGTATTGTTAGAATTGAGAACAGTTTTCCTCTTCTCCTTAGAAGCTTTACTTTGAAAGATAATCTCGTTCTTTTGAAAGTGTATGAATTTCATGAAATGATGTTGTAAAAACACAGACGTGTTTCTATGAAAAGAAGATTCGTTGTTTGGGATGTATCAAAGTATTGTTAGAATTGTGTTCCTCTTCCCCTTAGAAGCTTTGCTTTGAATGATAGTCTCGTTCTTTTGAAAGTGTATGAATTTCATGAAATGCTTTTGTGAGAAACACAGACGTGTTTCTGTGAAAAGAAGATTCGTTGTGTGGGTTGTTTCACAGTATTGTTAGAATTGAGAACAGTATTCTTCTTACGATTTGAAGCTTTACTTTGAAAGATAATCACGTTCATTTGAAAGTGTATGAATTTCATGAAATGCTTTTGTGAGAAACACAGACATGTTTCTGTGAAACGAAGATTCGTTGTTTAGGATGTATCAAAGTGTTGTTAGAATTGAGAACAGTGTTCCTCTTTTGTTTAGAAGCTTTACTTTGAAAGATATTCACATTCATCTGAAATTGTATGAATTTCATGAAATGCTTTTGTAAGAAACGTAGACGTGATTGTTTGAAAAGAAGATTCGTTGTTAGGGATGTATCAAAGTATTGTTTGAATTGAGAACAGTGTTCCTCTTTCCCTTAGAAGCTTTGCTTTGAATGATAGTCTCATTCTTTTGAAAGTGTATGAATTTCATGAAATGCTTTTGTGAGAAACACAGACGTGTTTCTGTGAAAAGAAGATTCGTTGTTTGGGAGGTATCAAAGTATTGTTAGAATTGAGAACAGTGTTCCTCTTCCCCTTACAAGCTTTACTTTGAAAGATAATCTCGTTCTTTTGAAAGTGTATGAATTTCATGAAATGATGTTGTAAGAAACGGAGATTGATTGTTCGAAAAGAAGATTCGTTGTGTGGGTTGTTTCACAGTATTGTTAGAATTGAGAACAGTATTCTTCTTAAAATTTGAAGCTTTACTTTGAAAGATAATGACGTTCATTTGAAAGTGTATGAATTTCATGAAATGCTTTTGTGAGAAACAGAGACGTGTTTCTGTGAAAAGAAGATTCGTAGTTTGGGATGTATCAAAGTATTGTTAAAATTGAGAACATTGTTCCTCATCCCCTTAGAAGCTTTACTTTGAAAGATAATCTTGTTCTTTTGAAAGTGTATGAATTTCATGAAATGCTTTTGTGAGAAACACAGACGTGTTTCTGTGAAAAGAAGATTCGTTGTTTGGGATGTATGAAAGTGTTTTTAGAATTGAGAACAATGTTCCTCTTCCGTTTAGAAGCTTTACTTTGAAAGATATTCACATTCTTCTGAAAGTGTATGAATTTCATGAAATGCTTTTGTAAGAAACGTAGACGTGATTGTGTGAAAAGAAGATTCATTGTTTGGGATGTATCAAAGTATTGTTAGAATTGAGAACAGTATTCCTCTTCCCCTTAGAAGCTTTACTTTGAAAGATAATCTCGTTCTTTTGAAAGTGTATGAATTTCATGAAATGCTTTTTTGAGAAACACAGACGTGTTTCTGTGAAACGAAGATTCGTTGTTTGGGATGTATCAAAGTGTTGTTAGAAATGAGAACAGTGTTCCTCTTCCGTTTAAAAGCTTTACTTTGAAAGATTTTCACATTCATCTTAAAGTGTATGAATTTCATGAAATGCTTTTGTAAGAAACGGAGACGTGATTGTGTGAAAAGAAGATTCGTTGTGTGGGATGTTTCACAGTATTGTTAGAATTGAGAACACTGTTCCTGTTACGTTTTAAAGCTTTACTTTGAAAGATAATCACGTTCATTTGAAAGTGTATGAATTTCATGAAATGCTTTTGTGAGAAACACAAATGTGTTTCTGTGAAAAGAAGATTCGTTGTTTGGGATGTATCAAAGTGTTGTTAGAATTGAGAACAGTGTTCCTCTTCCCCTTAGCAGCTTTACATTTAAAGATAATCTAATCTCTTTGTTTTGAAAGTGTATGAATTTCATGAAACGCTTTTGTGAGAAACACAAACATGTTTCTGTGAAACGAAAATTCGTTGTTTGGGATGTATCAAAGTATTGTTAGAATTGAGAACAGTGTTCCTCTTCCCCTTAGAAGCTTTACTTTGAAAGGTAATCACGTTCATTTGAAAGTGTATGAATTTCATGAAATGCTTTTGTGAGAAACACAGACGTGTTTCTGTGAAAAGAAGATTCGTAGTTTGTGATGTATCAAAGTATTGTTAGAATTGAGAACAGTGTTGCTTTTCCCCTTAGAAGCTTTACTTTGAAAAATAATCTCGTCCTTTTGAAAGTGTATGAATTTCATGATATGCTTTTGTGAGAAACACAGACGTGTTTCTGTGAAAAGAAGATTCCTTGTTTGGGATGTTTCACAGTATTGTTAGAATTGAGAAAAGTGTTCCTCTTATGTTTTGAAGCTTTACTTTGAAAGGTAATCACGTTCATTTGAAAGTGTACGAATTTCATGAAATGCTTTTGTAAGAAACGTAGACGTGATTGAGTGAAAAGAAGTTTAGTTGTGTGGGATGTTTCACAGTATTGTTAGAATTGAAAACAGTATTCCACTTATGTTTTGAAGCTTTACTTTGAAAGATTTTCACATTCATTTGAAAGTGTATGAATTTCATGAAATGCTTTTGTGAGAAACACAGACGTGTTACTGTGAAACGAAGATTCATTGTTTGGGATGTATCAAAGTGTTGGTAGATTTGAGAACAGTGTTCCTCTTATGTTTTGAAGCTTTAATTTGAAAGATATTCACATTCATCTGAAAGTGTATGTATTTCATGAAATGCTTTTGTGAGAAACACAGACGTGTTACTGTGAAAAGAAGATTCGTTGTTTGGGATGTATCAAGTATTGTTAGAATTGAGAATAGTGTTCCTCTTCCTCTTAGAAGCTTTACTTTGAAAGATAATCTCGTTCTTTTGAAAGTGTATGAATTTCATGAAATGCTTTTGTGAGAAACACAGACGTGTTTCTGTGAAAAGAAGATTCGTTGTTTGGGATGTATCAAAGTATTGTTAGAATTGAGAACAGTGTTACTCTTCCGTTTAAAAGCTTTACTTTGAAAGATATTCACATTCATCTGAAAGTGTATGAATTTCATGAAATGCTTTTGTAAGAAACGTAGACGTGATTGTTTGAAAAGAAGATTCGTTGTGTGGGTTGTTTCACAGTATTGTTAGAATTGAGAACAGTATTCTTCTTACGATTTGAAGCTTTACTTTGAAAGATAATCACGTTCATTTGAAAGTGTATGAATTTCATGAAATGCTTTTGTGAGAAACACAGACGTGTTTCTGTGAAAAGAAGATTCGTTGTTTGGGATGTATCAAAGTATTGTTAGAATTGAGAATCGTGTTCCTCTTCCCCTTAGAAGCTTTGCTTTGAATGATAGTCTCGTTCATTTTAAAGTGTATGAATTTCATGAAATGCTTCTTGTGAGAAACACAGACTTGTTTCTGTGAAAAGAAGATTCGTTGTTTGGGATGTATCAAAGTATTGTTAGAATTGAGAATCGTGTTCCTCTTCCCCTTAGAAGCTTTGCTTTGAATGATAGTCTCATTCTTTTGAAAGTGTATGAATTTCATGAAATGCTTTTGTGAGAAACACAGACGTGTTTCTGTGAAAAGGAGGTTCGTTGTTTGGGATGTATCAAAGTATTGTTAGAATTGAGAACAGTGTTCCTCTTCCCCTTAGAAGCTTTACTTTGAAAGATAATCTCGTTCTTTTGAAAGTGTATGAATTTCATGAAATGCTTTTGTGAGAAACACAGACGTGTTTCTGTGAAACGAAGATTCGTTGTTTGGGATGTATGAAAGTATTGTTAGAATTGAGAACAGTGTTCCTCTTCCGTTTAAAAGCTTTACTTTGAAAGATATTCACATTCATCTGAAAGTGTATGAATTTCATGAAATGCTTTTGTAAGAAACGGAGACGTGATTGTTAAAAGAAGATTCGTTGTGTGGGTTGTTTCACAGTATTGTTAGAATTGAGAACAGTATTCTTCTTACGATTTGAAGCTTTACTTTGAAAGATAATCACGTTCATTTGAAAGTGTATGAATTTCATGAAATGCTTTTGTGAGAAACACAGACGTGTTTCTGTGAAAAGAAGATTCCTTGTTTGGGATGTATCAAAGTATTGTTAGAATTGAGAACAGTGTTACTCTTCCGTTTAAAAGCTTTACTTTGAAAGATATTCACATTCATCTGAAAGTGTATGAATTTCATGAAATGCTTTTGTAAGAAACGGAGACATGATTGTTTGAAAAGAAGATTCGTTGTGTGGGTTGTTTCACAGTATTGTTAGAATTGAAACAGTATTCTTCTTACGATTTGAAGCTTTACTTTGAAAGATAATCACGTTCATTTGAAAGTGTATGAATTTCATGAAATGCTTTTGTGAGAAACACAGACGTGTTTCTGTGAAAAGAAGATTCGTTTTTGGGATGTATCAAAGTATTGTTAGAATTGAGAACAGAGTTCCTCTTCTCCTTAGAAGCTTTACTTTGAAAGATAATCTCGTTCTTTTGAAAGTGTATGAATTTCATGAAATTCTTTTCTGAGAAACACAGACGTGTTTCTGTGAAAAGAAGATTCGATGTTTGGGATGTATGAAAGTGTTTTTAGAATTGAGAACAGTGTTCCTCTTCCGTTTAGAAGCTTTACTTTGAGAGATATTCACATTCATCTGAAAGTGTATGAATTTCATGAAATGCTTTTGTAAGAAACGTAGACGTGATTGTGTGAAAAGAAGATTCGTTGTTTGCGATGTTTCACAGTATTGATAGAATTGAGAACAGTGTTCCTCTTACGTTTTGAAGCTTTACTTTGAAAGGTAATCACGTTCATTTGAAAGTGTATGAATTTCATGAAATGCTTCTTGTGAGAAACACAGACGTGTTTCTGTGAAAAGAAGATTTGTTGTTTGGGATGTATCAAAGTATTGTTAGAATTGAGAATCGTGTTCCTCTTCCCCTTAGAAGCTTTGCTTTGAATGATAGTCTCGTTCTTTTGAAAGTGTATGAATTTCATGAAATGCTTTTGTGAGAAACACAGACGTGTTTCTGTGAAAAGAAGGTTCATTGTTTGGGATGTATCAAAGTATTGTTAGAATTGAGAACAGTGTTCCTCTTCCCCTTAGAAGCTTTACTTTGAAAGATAATCTCGTTCTTTTGAAAGTGTATGAATTTCATGAAATGCTTTTGTGAGAAACACAGACGTGTTTCTGTGAAACGAAGATTCGTTGTTTGGGATGTATGAAAGTATTGTTAGAATTGAGAACAGTGTTCCTCTTCCGTTTAAAAGCTTTACTTTGAAAGATATTCACATTCATCTGAAAGTGTATGAATTTCATGAAATGCTTTTGTAAGAAACGGAGACGAGATTGTTTGAAAAGAAGATTCGTTGTGTGGGTTGTTTCACAGTATTGTTAGAATTGAGAACAGTATTCTTCTTACGATTTGAAGCTTTACTTTGAAAGATAATCACGTTCATTTGAAAGTGTATGAATTTCATGAAATGCTTTTGTGAGAAACACAGACGTGTTTCTGTGAAAAGAAGATTCCTTGTTTGGGATGTATCAAAGTATTGTTAGAATTGAGAACAGTGTTACTCTTCCGTTTAAAAGCTTTACTTTGAAAGATATTCACATTCATCTGAAAGTGTATGAATTTCATGAAATGCTTTTGTAAGAAACGGAGACATGATTGTTTGAAAAGAAGATTCGTTGTGTGGGTTGTTTCACAGTATTGTTAGAATTGAGAACAGTATTCTTCTTACGTTTTGAAGCTTTACTTTGAAAGATATTCACGTTCATTTGAAAGTGTATGAATTTCATGAAATGCTTTTGTGAGAAACACAGACGTGTTTCTGTGAAACGAAGATTCGTTGTTTGGGATGTATCAAAGTGTTGTTAGAATTGAGAACAGTGCTCCTCTTTTGTTTAGAATCTTTACTTTGAAAGATATTCACATTCATCTGAAATTGTATGAATTTCATGAAATGCTTTTGCAAGAAACACAGACGTGTTTCTTTGAAAAGAAGATTTTTGTTTGGGATGTATCAAAGTATTGTTTGAATTGAGAACAGTGTTCCTCTTCCCCTTAGAAGCTTTACTTTGAGAGATATTTACATTCATATGAAAGTGTATGAATTTCATGAAATGCTTTTCTAAGAAACGTAGACGTGATTGTTTGAAAAGAAGATTCGTTGTGTGGGATATTTCACAGTATTGTTAGAATTGAGAACAGTGTTGCTCTTCCCCTTAGAAGCTTTAATTTGAAAGATAATCTCGTTCTTTTGAAAGTGTATGAATTTTATGAAATGCTTTTGTGAGAAAAACAGACGCGTTTCGGTAAAAAGAAGATTCGTTGTTTGGGATGTATCAAACTATTGTTAGAATTGAGAACAGTTTTCCTCTTCCCCTTAGAAGCTTTACTTTGAAAGATAATCTCGTTCTTTTGAAAGTGTATGAATTTCATGAAATGATGTTGTAAAAACACAGACGTGTTTCTATGAAAAGAAGATTCGTTGTTTGGGATGTATCAAAGTATTGTTAGAATTGAGAATAGTGTTCCTCTTCCCCTTAGAAGCTTTGCTTTGAATGATAGTCTCGTTCTTTTGAAAGTGTATGAATTTCATGAAATGCTTTTGTGAGAAACACAGACGTGTTTCTGTGAAAAGAAGATTCCTTGTTTGGGATGTATCAAAGTATTGTTAGAATTGAGAACAGTGTTACTCTTCCGTTTAAAAGCTTTACTTTGAAAGATATTCACATTCATCTGAAAGTGTATGAATTTCATGAAATGCTTTTGTAAGAAACGGAGACGTGATTGTTTGAAAAGAAGATTCGTTGTGTGGGTTGTTTCACAGTATTGTTAGAATTGAGAACAGTATTCTTCTTACGATTTGAAGCTTTACTTTGAAAGATAATCACGTTCATTTGAAAGTGTATGAATTTAATGAAATGCTTTTGTGAGAAAAACAGACGTGTTTCTGTGAAAAGAAGATTCGTTGTTTGGGATGTATCAAAGTATTGTTAGAATTGAGAACAGAGTTCGTCTTCCCCTTAGAAGCTTTACTTTGAAAGATAATCTCGTTCTTTTGAAAGTGTATGAATTTCATGAAATGCTTTTGTGAGAAACACAGACGTGTTTCTGTGAAAAGAAGATTCGTTGTTTGTGATGTATGAAAGTGTTTTTAGAATTGAGAACAGTGTTCCTCTTCCGTTTAGAAGCTTTACTTTGAGAGATATTCACATTCATCTGAAAGTGTATGAATTTCATGAAATGCTTTTGTAAGAAACGTAGACGTGATTGTGTGAAAAGAAGATTCGTTGTTTGGGATGTTTCACAGTATTGATAGAATTGAGAACAGTGTTCCTCTTATGTTTTGAAGCTTTACTTTGAAAGGTAATCACGTTCATTTGAAAGTGTATGAATTTCATGAAATGCTTCTTGTGAGAAACACAGACGTGTTTCTGTGAAAAGAAGATTCGTTTTTTGGGATGTATCAAAGTATTGTTAGAATTGAGAACAGTGTTCCTCTTCCCCTTAGAAGCTTTACTTTGAAAGATAATCTCGTTCTTTTGAAAGTGTATGAATTTCATGAAATGCTTTTGTGAGAAACACAGACGTGTTTCTGTGAAACGAAGATTCGTTGTTTGGGATGTATGAAAGTATTGTTAGAATTGAGAACAGTGTTCCTCTTCCGTTTAAAAGCTTTACTTTGAAAGATATTCACATTCATCTGAAAGTGTATGAATTTCATGAAATGCTTTTGTAAGAAACGGAGACGTGATTGTTTGAAAAGAAGATTCGTTGTGTGGGTTGTTTCACAGTATTGTTAGAATTGAGAACAGTATTCTTCTTACGATTTGAAGCTTTACTTTGAAAGATAATCACGTTCATTTGAAAGTGTATGAATTTCATGAAATGCTTTTGTGAGAAACACAGACGTGTTTCTGTGAAACGAAGATTCGTTGTTTGGAATGTATCAAAGTGTTGTTAGAATTGAGAACAGTGTTCTTCTTTTGTTTAGAAGCTTTACTTTGAAAGATATTCACATTCATCTGAAATTGTATGAATTTCATGAAATGCTTTTGCAAGAAACACAGACGTGTTTCTTTGAAAAGAAGATTTGTTGTTTGGGATGTATCAAAGTATTGTTTGAATTGAGAACAGTGTTCCTCTTCCCCTTAGAAGCTTTACTTTGAGAGATATTTACATTCATATGAAAGTGTATGAATTTCATGAAATGCTTTTGTAAGAAACGTAGACGTGATTGTTTGAAAAGAAGATTCGTTGTGTGGGATATTTCACAGTATTGTTAGAATTGAGAACAGTGTTGCTCTTCTCCTTAGAAGCTTTAATTTGAAAGATAATCTCGTTCTTTTGAAAGTGTATGAATTTTATGAAATGCTTTTGTGAGAAAAACAGACGCGTTTCGGTAAAAAGAAGATTCGTTGTTTGGGATGTAACAAACTATTGTTAGAATTGAGAACAGTTTTCCTCTTCCCCTTAGATGCTTTGCTTTGAATGATAGTCTCGTTTTTTGAAAGTGTATGAATTTCATGAAATGCTTTTGTGAGAAACACAGACGTGTTTCTGTGAAAAGAAGATTCGTTGTTTGGGATGTATGAAAGTGTTTTTAGAATTGAGAACAGTGTTCCTATTCCGTTTAGAAGCTTTACTTTGAGAGATATTCACATTCATCTGAAAGTGTATGAATTTCATGAAATGCTTTTGTAAGAAACGTAGACGTGATTGTGTGAAAAGAAGATTCGTTGTTTGGGATGTTTCACAGTATTGATAGAATTGAGAACAGTGTTCCTCTTACGTTTTGAAGCTTTACTTTGAAAGGTAATCACGTTCATTTGAAAGTGTATGAATTTCATGAAATGCTTCTTGTGAGAAACACAGACGTGTTTCTGTGAAAAGAAGATTCGTTGTTTGGGATGTATCAAATTATTGTTAGAATTGAGTATCGTGTTCCTCTTCCCCTTAGAAGCTTTGCTTTGAATGATAGTCTCGTTCTTTTGAAAGTGTATGAATTTCATGAAATGCTTTTGTGAGAAACACAGACGTGTTTCTGTGAAAAGAAGATTCGTTGTTTGGGATGTATCAAAGTATTGTTAGAATTGAGAACAGTGTTCCTCTTCCCCTTAGAAGCTTTACTTTGAAAGATAATCTCGTTCTTTTGAAAGTGTATGAATTTCATGAAATGCTTTTGTGAGAAACACAGACGTGTTTCTGTGAAACGAAGATTCGTTGTTTGGGATGTATGAAAGTATTGTTAGAATTGAGAACAGTGTTCCTCTTCCGTTTAAAAGCTTTACTTTGAAAGATATTCACATTCATCTGAAAGTGTATGAATTTCATGAAATGCTTTTGTAAGAAACGGAGACGTGATTGTTTGAAAAGAAGATTCGATGTGTGGGTTGTTTCACAGTATTGTTAGAATTGAGAAAAGTATTCTTCTTTCGATTTGAAGCTTTACTTTGAAAGATAATCACGTTCATTTGAAAGTGTATGAATTTCATGAAATGCTTTTGTGAGAAACACAGACGTGTTTCTGTGAAATGAAGATTCGTTGTTTGGGATGTATCAAAGTGTTGTTAGAATTGAGAACAGTGTTCCTCTTTTGTTTAGAAGCTTTACTTTGAAAGATATTCACATTCATCTGAAATTGTATGAATTTCATGAAATGCTTTTGCAAGAAACACAGACGTGTTTCTTTGAAAAGAAGATTTGTTGTTTGGGATGTATCAAAGTATTGTTTGAATTGAGAACAGTGTTCCTCTTCCCCTTAGAAGCTTTACTTTGAGAGATATTTACATTCATATGAAAGTGTATGAATTTCATGAAATGCTTTTGTAAGAAACGTAGACGTGATTGTTTGAAAAGAAGATTCGTTGTGTGGTATATTTCACAGTATTGTTAGAATTGAGAACAGTGTTGCTCTTCCCCTTAGAAGCTTTAATTTGAAAGATAATCTCGTTCTTTTGAAAGTGTATGAATTTTATGAAATGCTTTTGTGAGAAAAACAGACGCGTTTCGGTAAAATGAAGATTCATTGTTTGGGATGTATCAAACTATTGTTAGAATTGAGAACAGTTTTCCTCTTCCCATTAGAAGCTTTACTATGAAAGATAATCTCGTTCTTTTGAAAGTGTATGAATTTCATGAAATGATGTTGTAAAAACACAGACGTGTTTCTATGAAAAGAAGATTCGTTGTTTGGGATGTATCAAAGTATTGATAGAATTGAGAACAGTGTTCCTCTTACGTTTTGAAGCTTTACTTTGAAAGGTAATCACGTTCATTTGTAACTGTATGAATTTCATGAAATGCTTTTTGTGAGAAACACAGACGTGTTTCTGTGAAAAGAAGATTCGTTTTTTGGGATGTATCAAAGTATTGTTAGAATTGAGAATCGTGTTCCTCTTCCCCTTAGAAGCTTTACTTTGAAAGATAATCTCGTTCTTTTGAAAGTGTATGAATTTCATGAAATGCTTTTGTGAGAAACACAGACGTGTTTCTGTGAAACGAAGATTCGTTGTTTGGGATGTATGAAAGTATTGTTAGAATTGAGAACAGTGTTCGTCTTCCGTTTAAAAGCTTCACTTTGAAAGATATTCACATTCATCTGAAAGTGTATGAATTTCATGAAATGCTTTTGTAAGAAACGGAGACGTGATTGTTTGAAAAGAAGATTCGTTGTGTGGGTTGTTTCACAGTATTGTTAGAATTGAGAACAGTATTCTTCTTACGATTTGAAGCTTTACTTTGAAAGATAATCACGTTCATTTGAAAGTGTATGAATTTCATGAAATGCTTTTGTGAGAAACACAGACGTGTTTCTGTGAAACGAAGATTCGATGTTTGGAATGTATCAAAGTGTTGTTAGAATTGAGAACAGTGTTCTTCTTTTGTTTAGAAGCTTTACTTTGAAAGATATTCACATTCATCTGAAATTGTATGAATTTCATGAAATGCTTTTGCAAGAAACACAGACGTGTTTCTTTGAAAAGAAGATTTGTTGTTTGGGATGTATGAAAGTATTGTTTGAATTGAGAACAGTGTTCCTCTTCCCCTTAGAAGCTTTACTTTGAGAGATATTTACATTCATATGAAAGTGTATGAATTTCATGAAATGCTTTTGTAAGAAACGTAGACGTGATTTTTGAAAAGAAGATTCGTTGTGTGGGATATTTCACAGTATTGTTAGAATTGAGAACAGTGTTGCTCTTCCCCTTAGAAGCTTTAATTTGAAAGATAATCTCGTTCTTTTGAAAGTGTTTGAATTTTATGAAATGCTTTTGTGAGAAAAACAGACGCGTTTCGGTAAAAAGAAGATTCGTTGTTTGGGATGTAACAAACTATTGTTAGAATTGAGAACAGTTTTCCTCTTCCCCTTAGAAGCTTTGCTTTGAATGATAGTCTCGTTCTTTTGAAAGTGTATGAATTTCATGAAATGCTTTTGTGAGAAACACAGACGTGTTTCTGTGAAAAGAAGTTTCCTTGTTTGGGATGTATCAAAGTATTGTTAGAATTGAGAACAGTGTTACTCTTCCGTTTAAAAGCTTTACTTTGAGAGATATTCACATTCATCTGAAAGTGTATGAATTTCATGAAATGCTTTTGTAAGAAACGAAGACGTGATTGTGTGAAAAGAAGATTCGTTGTTTGGGATGTTTCACAGTATTGATAGAATTGAGAGCAGTGTTCCTCTTACGTTTTGAAGCTTTACTTTGAAAGGTAATCACGTTCATTTGAAAGTGTATGAATTTCATGAAATGCTTCTTGTGAGAAACACAGACGTGTTTCTGTGAAAAGAAGATTCGTTTTTTGGGATGTATCAAAGTATTGTTAGAATTGAGAATCGTGTTCCTCTTCCCCTTAGAAGCTTTACTTTGAAAGATAATCTCGTTCTTTTGAAAGTGTATGAATTTCATGAAATGCTTTTGTGAGAAACACAGACGTGTTTCTGTGAAAAGAAGATTCGTGTTTGGGATGTATGAAAGTATTGTTAGAATTGAGAACAGTGTTCCTCTTCCGTTTAAAAGCTTTACTTTGAAAGATATTCACATTCATCTGAAAGTGTATGAATTTCATGAAATGCTTTTGTAAGAAACGGAGACGTGATTGTTTGAAAAGAAGATTCGTTGTGTGGGTTGTTTCACAGTATTGTTAGAATTGAGAACAGTATTCTTCTTACGATTTGAAGCTTTACTTTGAAAGATAATCACGTTCATTTGAAAGTGTATGAATTTCATGAAATGCTTTTGTGAGAAACACAGACGTGTTTCTGTGAAACGAAGATTCGTTGTTTGGAATGTATCAAAGTGTTGTTAGAATTGAGAACAGTGTTCTTCTTTTGTTTAGAAGCTTTACTTTGAAAGATATTCACATTCATCTGAAATTGTATGAATTTCATGAAATGCTTTTGCAAGAAACACAGACATGTTTCTTTGAAAAGAAGATTTGTTGTTTGGGATGTATCAAAGTATTGTTTGAATTGAGAACAGTGTTCCTCTTCCCCTTAGAAGCTTTGCTTTGAATGATAGTCTCGTTCTTTTGAAAGTGTATGAATTTCATTAAATGCTTTTGTGAGAAACACAGACGTGTTTCTGTGAAAAGAAGATTCCTTGTTTGGGATGTATCAAAGTATTTTTAGAATTGAGAACAGTGTTACTCTTCCGTTTAAAAGCTTTACTTTGAAAGATATTCACATTCATCTGAAAGTGTATGAATTTCATGAAATGCTTTTGTAAGAAACAGAGACGTGATTGTTTGAAAAGAAGATTCGTTGTGTGGGTTGTTTCTCAGTATTGTTAGAATTGAGAACAGTATTCTTCTTACGATTTGACGCTTTACTTTGAAAGATAATCACGTTCATTTGAAAGTGTATGAATTTCATGAAATGCTTTTGTGAGAAACACAGACGTGTTTCTGTGAAAAGAAGATTCGTTGTTTGGGATGTATCAAAGTATTGTTAGAATTGAGAACAGAGTTCCTCTTCCCCTTAGAAGCTTTACTTTGAAAGATAATCTCGTTCTTTTGAAAGTGTATGAATTTCATGAAATTCTTTTGTGAGAAACACAGACGTGTTTCTGTGAAAAGAAGATTCGTTGTTTGGGATGTATGAAAGTATTGTTAGAATTGAGAACAGTGTTCCTCTTCCGTTTAGAAGCTTTACTTTGAGAGATATTCACATTCATCTGAAAGTGTATGAATTTCATGAAATGCTTTTGTAAGAAACGTAGACGTGATTGTGTGAAAAGAAGATTCGTTGTTTGGGATGTTTCACAGCATTGATAGAATTGAGAACAGTGTTCCTCTTACGTTTTGAAGCTTTACTTTGAAACGTAATCACGTTCATTTGAAAGTGTATGAATTTCATGAAATGCTTCTTTTGAGAAACACAGACGTGTTTCTGTGAAAAGAAGATTCGTTTTTTGGGATGTATCAAAGTATTGTTAGAATTGATAATCGTGTTCCTCTTCCCCTTAGAAGCTTTACTTTGTTAGATAATCTCGTTCTTTTGAAAGTGTATGAATTTCATGAAATGCTTTTGTGAGAAACACAGACGTGTTTCTGTGAAACGAAGATTCGTTGTTTGGGATGTATGAAAGTATTGTTAGAATTGAGAACAGTGTTCCTCTTCCGTTTAAAAGCTTTACTTTGAAAGATATTCACATTCATCTGAAAGTGTATGAATTTCATGAAATGCTTTTGTAAGAAACGGAGACGTGATTGTTTGAAAAGAAGATTCGTTGTGTGGGTTGTTTCACAGTATTGTTAGAATTGAGAACAGTATTCTTCTTACGATTTGAAGCTTTACTTTGAAATATAATCACGTTCACTTGAAAGTGTATGAATTTCATGAAATGCTTTTGTGAGAAACACAGACATGTTTCTGTGAAACGAAGATTCGTTGTTTGGAATGTATCAAAGTGTTGTAAGAATTGAGAACAGTGTTCCTCTTTTGTTTAGAAGCTTTACTTTGAAAGATATTCACATTCATCTCAAATTGTATGAATTTCATGAAATGCTTTTGCAAGAAACACAGATGTGTTTCTTTGAAAAGAAGATTTGTTGTTTGGGATGTATCAAAGTATTGTTTGAATTGAGAACAGTGTTCCTCTTCCCCTTAGAAGGTTTACTTTGAGAGATATTTACATTCATATGAAAGTGTATGAATTTCATGTAATGCTTTTGTAAGAAACGTAGACGTTATTGTTTGAAAAGAAGATTCGTTGTGTGGGATATTTCACAGTATTGTTAGAATTGAGAACAGTGTTGCTCTTCCTTTTAGAAGCTTTAATTTGAAAGATAATCTCGTTCTTTTGAAAGTGTATGAATTTTATGAAATGCTTTTGTGAGAAAAACAGACGCGTTTCGGTAAAAAGAAGATTCGTTGTTTGGGATGTAACAAACTATTGTTAGAATTGAGAACAGTTTTCCTCTTCCCCTTAGAAGCTTTACTTTGAAAGATAATCTCGTTCTTTTGAAAGTGTATGAATTTCATGAAATGATGTTATAAAAACACAGACGTGTTTCTATGAAAAGAAGATTCGTTGTTTGGGATGTATCAAAGTATTGTTAGAATTGAGAATAGTGTTCCTCTTCCCCTTAGAAGCTTTGCTTTGAATGATAGTCTCGTTCTTTTGAAAGTGTATGAATTTCATGAAATGCTTTTGTAAGAAACGGAGACGTGATTGTTTGAAAAGAAGATTCGTTGTGTGGGTTGTTTCACAGTATTGTTAGAATTGAGAACAGTATTCTTCTTACGATTTGAAGCTTTACTTTGAAAGATAATCACGTTCATTTGAAAGTGTATGAATTTCATGAAATGCTTTTGTGAGAAACACAGACGTGTTCTGTGAAAAGAAGATTCGTTGTTTGGGATGTATCAAAGTATTGTTAGAATTGAGAACAGAGTTCCTCTTCCCCTTAGAAGATTTACTTTGAAAGATAATCTCGTTCTTTTGAAAGTGTATGAATTTCATGAAATTCTTTTGTGAGAAACACAGTCGTGTTTCTGTGAAAAGAAGATTCGTTGTTTGGGATGTATGAAAGTGTTTTTAGAATTGAGAACAGTGTTCCTCTTCCGTTTAGAAGCTTTACTTTGAGAGATATTCACATTCATCTGAAAGTGTATGAATTTCATGAAATGCTTTTGTGAGAAACACAGACGTGTTTCTGTGAAAAGAAGATTCATTGTTTGGGATGTTTCACAGTATTGATAGAATTGAGAACAGTGTTCCTCTTATGTTTTGAAGCTTTACTTTGAAAGGTAATCACGTTCATTTGAAAGTGTATGAATTTCATGAAATGCTTCTTGTGAGAAACACAGACGTGTTTCTGTGAAAAGAAGATTCGTTTTTTGGGATGTATCAAAGTATTGTTAGAATTGAGAACAGTGTTCCTCTTCCCCTTAGAAGCTTTACTTTGAAAGATAATCTCGTTCTTTTGAAAGTGTATGAATTTCATGAAATGATTTTGTGAGAAACACAGACGTGTTTCTGTGAAACGAAGATTCGTTGTTTGGGATGTATGAAAGTATTGTTAGAATTGAGAACAGTGTTCCTCTTCCGTTTAAAAGCTTTACTTTGAAAGATATTCACATTCATCTGAAAGTGTATGAATTTCATGAAATGCTTTTGTAAGAAACGGAGACGTGATTGTTTGAAAAGAAGATTCGTTGTGTGGGTTGTTTCACAGTATTGTTAGAATTGAGAACAGTATTCTTCTTACGATTTGAAGCTTTACTTTTAAGATAATCACGTTCATTTGAAAGTGTATGAATTTCATGAAATGCTTTTGTGAGAAACACAGACGTGTTTCTGTGAAACGAAGATTCGTTGTTTGGAATGTATCAAAGTGTTGTTAGAATTGAGAACAGTGTTCCTCTTTTGTTTAGAAGCTTTACTTTGAAAGATATTCACATTCATCTGAAATTGTATGAATTTCATGAAATGCTTTTGCAAGAAACACAGACGTGTTTCTTTGAAAAGAAGATTTGTTGTTTGGGATGTATCAAAGTATTGTTTGAATTGAGAACAGTGTTCCTCTTCCCCTTAGAAGCTTTACTTTGAGAGATATTTACATTCATATGAAAGTGTATGAATTTCATGAAATGCTTTTGTAAGAAACGTAGACGTGATTGTTTGAAAAGAAGATTCGTTGTGTGGGATATTTCACAGTATTGTTAGAATTGAGAACAGTGTTGCTCTTCCCCTTAGAAGCTTTAATTTGAAAGATAATCTCGTTCTTTTGAAAGTGTATGAATTTTATGAAATGCTTTTGTGAGAAAAACAGACGCGTTTCGGTAAAAAGAAGATTCGTTGTTTGGGATGTAACAAACTATTGTTAGAATTGAGAACAGTTTTCCTCTTCCCTTTAGAAGCTTTACTTTGAAAGATAATCTCGTTGTTTTGAAAGTGTATGAATTTCTTGAAATGATGTTCTAAAAACACAGACGTCTTTCTATGAAAAGAAGATTCGTTGTTTGGGATGTATCAAAGTATTGTTAGAATTGAGAATAGTGTTCCTCTTCCCCTTAGAAGCTTTGCTTTGAATGATAGTCTCGTTCTTTTGAAAGTGTATGAATTTCATGAAATGCTTTTGTGAGAAACACAGACGTGTTTCTGTGAAAAGAAGATTCCTTGTTTGGGATGTATGAAAGTGTTTTTAGAATTGAGAACAGTGTTCCTCTTCCGTTTAGAACCTTTACTTTGAGAGATATTCACATTCATCTGACAGTGTATGAATTTCATGAAATGCTTTTGTAAGAAACGTAGACGTGATTGTGTGAAAAGAAGATTCGTTGTTTGGGATGTTTCACAGTATTGATAGAATTGAGAACAGTGTTCCTCTTACGTTTTGAAGCTTTACTTTGAAAGGTAATCACGTTCATTTGAAAGTGTAAGAATTTCATGAAATGCTTCTTGTGAGAAACACAGACGTGTTTCTGTGAAAAGAAGATTCGTTGTTTGGGATGTATCAAAGTATTGTTAGAATTGAGAATCGTGTTCCTCTTCCCCTTAGAAGCAATGCTTTGAAAGATAATCTCGTTCTTTTGAAAGTGTATGAATTTCATGAAATGCTTTTGTGAGAAACACAGACGTGTTTCTGTGAAAAGAAGATTCGTTGTTTGGGATGTATCAAAGTATTGTTAGAATTGAGAACAGTGTTCCTCTTCCCCTTAGAAGCTTTACTTTGAAAGATAATCTCGTTCTTTTGAAAGTGTATGAATTTCATGAAATGCTTTTGTGAGAAACACAGACGTGTTTCTGTGAAACGAAGATTCGTTGTTTGGGATGTATGAAAGTATTGTTAGAATAGAGAACAGTGTTCCTCTTCCGTTTAAAAGCTTTACTTTGAAAGATATTCACATTCATCTGAAAGTGTATGAATTTCATGAAATGCTTTTGTAAGAAACGGAGACGTGATTGTTTGAAAAGAAGATTCGTAGTGTGGGTTGTTTCACAGTATTGTTAGAATTGAGAACAGTATTCTTCTTACGATTTGAAGCTTTACTTTGAAAGATAATCACGTTCATGTGAAAGTGTATGAATTTCATGAAATGCTTTTGTGAGAAACACAGACGTGTTTCTGTGAAACGAAGATTCGTTGTTTGGGATGTATCAAAGTGTTGTTAGAATTGAGAACAGTGTTCCTCTTTTGTTTAGAAGCTTTACTTTGAAAGATATTCACATTCATCTGAAATTGTATGAATTTCATGAAATGCTTTTCCAAGAAACACAGACGTGTTTCTTTGAAAAGAAGATTTGTTGTTTGGGATGTATCAAAGTATTGTTTGAATTGAGAACAGTGTTCCTCTTCCCCTTAGAAGCTTTACATTGAGAGATATTTACATTCATATGAAAGTGTATGAATTTCATGAAATGCTTTTGTAAGAAACGGAGACGTGATTGTTTGAAAAGAAGATTCGTTGTGTGGGTTGTTTCACAGTATTGTTAGAATTGAGAACAGTATTCTTCTTACAAATCGTGATTGTTTGAAAAGAAGATGCGTTGTTTGGGATGTATAAAAGTATTGTTTGAATTGAGAACAGTGTTCCTTTTCCCCTTAGAAGCTTTACTTTAAAGATAATCTCGTTCTTTTGAAAGTGTATGAATTTCATGAAATGCTTTTGTGAGAAACACAGATGTGTTTCTGTGAAAAGAAGATTCGTAGTTTGGGATGTATCAAAGTATTGTTAGAATTGAGAACAGTGTTCCTCTTCCCCTTAGAAGCTTTATTTTGAAAGATAATCTCGTTCTTTCTAAAGTGTATGAATTTCATAAAATGTTTTTGTGAGAAACACAAGTGTTTCTGTGAAAAGAAGATTCGTTGTTTGGGCTGTATCAAAGTATTGTTAGAATTTATAACAGTGGTTAGGGTTAGGATTAGGATTAGGGTTAGTGTTAGGATTAGGGTTAGGGTTAGGGTTAGGGTTAGGGTTAGAGTTAGTGTTAGGGTTAGCATTAGTGTTAGGGTTAGGGTTTGCGTTAGGGTTAGGTTTAGGGTTAGGTTTAGGGTTAGGGTTTGGGTTAGGATCAGGTTTAGGGTTAGGGTTAGTGTAGGGTTAGGGTTTGGGTTAGGGTTAGGGGTTAGGGTTAGGGTTAGGTTTAGGGTTTGGGTTAGGGTTAGGGTTAGGGTTAGGGTTAGGGTTTGGGTTAGGGTTAAGGTAAGGGTTAGGGTTATGGTTAGGGTTAGGGTTAGGGTTACGGTTAGGGTTAGGGTTAGGGCTAGGATTAGGGTTAGGGTTTAGGATTAGGGTTAAGATTAAAAAAAAAATTTAGAACAGTGTTACTCTTCCCCTAAAAAGCTTTACTTTGAAAGATAATCTCGTTCTTTTGAAAGTGTATGAATTTCATGAAATGCTTTTTTAAGAAACACAGACTTGTTTCTGTGAAAAGAAGATTCGTTGTTTGGGATGTATCAAAGTATTGTTAGAATTTAGAACAGTGGTTAGGGTTAGGGTTAGGATTAGGGTGAGGGTTAGGGTTAGGGTTAGTGTTAGGGTTAGGGTTAGTGTTAGGGTTAGGGTTAGGGTTTGTGTTAGGGTTAGGGTTAGGGTTAGGGTTAGGGTTTGAATAGGGTTAGGATTAGGGTTAGGTTTAGGGGTTAGGGTTATGGTTAGGGTTAGGGTTAGAGTTTGGGTTAGGGTTAGGGTTAGGAATAAAATTAGGGTTAGATTTAAAAATAAAAGAATTTAGAACAGTGTTACTCTTCCCCTAAGAAGCTTTACTTTGAAAGATAATCTCGTTCTTTTGAAAGTGTATGAATTTCATGAAATGCTTTTGTAAGAAAAACAGACGTGTTTCTGTGAAACGAAGATTCGTTGTTTGGGATGTATGAAAGTATTGTTAGAATTGAGAACAGTGTTCCTCTTCCGTTTAAAAGCTTTACTTTGAAAGATATTCACATTCATCTCAAATTGTATGAATTTCATGAAATGCTTTTGCAAGAAACACAGACGTGTTTCTTTGAAAGAAGATTTGTTGTTTGGGATGTATCAAAGTATTGTTTGAATTGAGAACAGTGTTCCTCTTCCCCTTAGAAGGTTTACTTTGAGAGATATTTACATTCATATGAAAGTGTATGAATTTCATGAAATGCTTTTGTAAGAAACGTAGACGTGATTGTTTGAAAAGAAGTTTCGTTGTGTGGGATATTTCACAGTATTGTTAGAATTGAGAACAGTGTTGCTCTTCCCCTTAGAAGCTTTAATTTGAAAGATAATCTCGTTCTTTTGAAAGTGTATGAATTTTATGAAATGCTTTTGTGAGAAAAACAGACGCGTTTCGGTAAAAAGAAGATTCGTTGTTTGGGATGTAACAAACTATTGTTAGAATTGAGAACAGTTTTCCTCTTCCCCTTAGAAGCTTTACTTTGAAAGATAATCTCGTTCTTTTGAAAGTGTATGAATTTCATGAAATGATGTTGTAAAAACACAGACGTGTTTCTATGAAAAGAAGATTCGTTGTTTGGGATGTATCAAAGTATTGTTAGAATTGAGAATAGTGTTCCTCTTCCCCTTAGAAGCTTTGCTTTGAATGATAGTCTCGTTCTTTTGAAAGTGTATGAATTTTATGAAATGCTTTTGTGAGAAACACATACGTGTTTCTGTGAAAAGAAGATTCCTTGTTTGGGATGTATCAAAGTATTGTTAGAATTGAGAACAGTGTTACTCTTCCGTTTAAAAGCTTTACTTTGAAAGAGATTCACATTCATCTGAAAGTGTATGAATTTCATGAAATGCTTTTGTAAGAAACGGAGACGTGATTGTTTGAAAAGAAGATTCGTTGTGTGGGTTGTTTCACAGTATTGTTAGAATTGAGAACAGTATTCTTCTTACGATTTGAAGCTTTACTTTGAAAGATAATCACGTTCATTTGAAAGTGTATGAATTTCATGAAATGCTTTTGTGAGAAACACAGACGTGTTTCTGTGAAAAGAAGATTCGTTGTTTGGGATGTATCAAAGTATTGTTAGAATTGAGAACAGAGTTCCTCTTCCCCTTAGAAGATTTACTTTGAAAGATAATCTCGTTCTTTTGAAAGTGTATGAATTTCATGAAATTCTTTTGAGAGAAACACAGTCGTGTTTCTGTGAAAAGAAGATTCGTTGTTTGGGATGTATGAAAGTGTTTTTAGAATTGAGAACAGTGTTCCTCTTCCGTTTAGAAGCTTTACTTTGAGAGATATTCACATTCATCTGAAAGTGTATGAATTTCATGAAATGCTTTTGCAAGAAACACAGACGTGTTTCTTTGAAAGAAGATTTGTTGTTTGGGATGTATCAAAGTATTGTTTGAATTGAGAACAGTGTTCCTCTTCCCCTTAGAAGGTTTACTTTGAGAGATATTTACATTCATATGAAAGTGTATGAATTTCATGAAATGCTTTTGTAAGAAACGTAGACGTGATTGTTTGAAAAGAAGTTTCGTTGTGTGGGATATTTCACAGTATTGTTAGAATTGAGAACAGTGTTGCTCTTCCCCTTAGAAGCTTTAATTTGAAAGATAATCTCGTTCTTTTGAAAGTGTATGAATTTTATGAAATGCTTTTGTGAGAAAAACAGACGCGTTTCGGTAAAAAGAAGATTCGTTGTTTGGGATGTAACAAACTATTGTTAGAATTGAGAACAGTTTTCCTCTTCCCCTTAGAAGCTTTACTTTGAAAGATAATCTCGTTCTTTTGAAAGTGTATGAATTTCATGAAATGATGTTGTAAAAACACAGACGTGTTTCTATGAAAAGAAGATTCGTTGTTTGGGATGTATCAAAGTATTGTTAGAATTGAGAATAGTGTTCCTCTTCCCCTTAGAAGCTTTGCTTTGAATGATAGTCTCGTTCTTTTGAAAGTGTATGAATTTTATGAAATGCTTTTGTGAGAAACACATACGTGTTTCTGTGAAAAGAAGATTCCTTGTTTGGGATGTATCAAAGTATTGTTAGAATTGAGAACAGTGTTACTCTTCCGTTTAAAAGCTTTACTTTGAAAGAGATTCACATTCATCTGAAAGTGTATGAATTTCATGAAATGCTTTTGTAAGAAACGGAGACGTGATTGTTTGAAAAGAAGATTCGTTGTGTGGGTTGTTTCACAGTATTGTTAGAATTGAGAACAGTATTCTTCTTACGATTTGAAGCTTTACTTTGAAAGATAATCACGTTCATTTGAAAGTGTATGAATTTCATGAAATGCTTTTGTGAGAAACACAGACGTGTTTCTGTGAAAAGAAGATTCGTTGTTTGGGATGTATCAAAGTATTGTTAGAATTGAGAACAGAGTTCCTCTTCCCCTTAGAAGATTTACTTTGAAAGATAATCTCGTTCTTTTGAAAGTGTATGAATTTCATGAAATTCTTTTGAGAGAAACACAGTCGTGTTTCTGTGAAAAGAAGATTCGTTGTTTGGGATGTATGAAAGTGTTTTTAGAATTGAGAACAGTGTTCCTCTTCCGTTTAGAAGCTTTACTTTGAGAGATATTCACATTCATCTGAAAGTGTATGAATTTCATGAAATGCTTTTGTGAGAAACACAGACGTGTTTCTTTGAAAAGAAGATTCATTTTTTGGGATGTTTCACAGTATTGATAGAATTGAGAACAGTGTTCCTCTTACGTTTTGAAGCTTTACTTTGAAAGGTAATCACGTTCATTTGAAAGTGTATGAATTTCATGAAATGCTTCTTGTGAGAAACACAGACGTGTTTCTGTGAAAAGAAGATTCGTTTTTTGGGATGTATCAAAGTATTGTTAGAATTGAGAACAGTGTTCCTCTTCCCCTTAGAAGCTTTACTTTGAAAGATAATCTCGTTCTTTTGAAAGTGTATGAATTTCATGAAATGCTTTTGTGAGAAACACAGACGTGTTTCTGTGAAACGAAGATTCGTTGTTTGGGATGTATGAAAGTATTGTTAGAATTGAGAACAGTGTTCCTCTTCCGTTTAAAAGCTTTACTTTGAAAGATATTCACATTCATCTGAAAGTGTATGAATTTCATGAAATGCTTTTGTAAGAAACGGAGACGTGATTGTTTGAAAAGAAGATTCGTTGTGTGGGTTGTTTCACAGTATTGTTAGAATTGAGAACAGTATTCTTCTTACGATTTGAAGCTTTACTTTGAAAGATAATCACGTTCATTTGAAAGTGTATGAATTTCATGAAATGCTTTTGTGAGAAACACAGACGTGTTTCTGTGAAACGAAGATTCGTTGTTTGGAATGTATCAAAGTGTTGTTAGAATTGAGAACAGTGTTCCTCTTTTGTTTAGAAGCTTTACTTTGAAAGATATTCACATTCATCTGAAATTGTATGAATTTCATGAAATGCTTTTGCAAGAAACACAGACGTGTTTCTTTGAAAAGAAGATTTGTTGTTTGGGATGTATCAAAGTATTGTTTGAATTAGGAACAGTGTTCCTCTTCCCCTTAGAAGCTTTAATTGAGAGATATTTACATTCATATGAAAGTGTATGAATTTCATGAAATGCTTTTGTAAGAAACGTACACGTGATTGTTTGAAAAGAAGATTCGTTGTGTGGGATATTTCACAGTATTGTTAGAATTGAGAACAGTGTTGCTCTTCCCCTTAGAAGCTTTAATTTGAAAGATAATCTCGTTCTTTTGAAAGTGTATGAATTTCATGAAATGCTTTTGTGAGAAACACAGACGCGTTTCGGTGAAAAGAAGATTCGTTGTTTGGGATGTATCAAAGTATTGTTAGAATTGAGAACAGTTTTCCTCTTCCCCTTAGAAGCTTTACTTTGAAAGATAATCTCGTTCTTTTGAAAGTGTATGAATTTCATGAAATGATGTTGTAAAAACACAGACGTGTTTCTATGAAAAGAAGATTCGTTGTTTGGGATGTATCAGAGTATTGTTAGAATTGAGAATAGTGTTCCTCTTCCCCTTAGAAGCTTTGCTTTGAATGATAGTCTCGTTCTTTTGAAAGTGTATGAATTTCATGAAATGCTTTTGTGAGAAACACAGACGTGTTTCTGTGAAAAGAAGATTCCTTGTTTGGGATGTATGAAAGTGTTTTTAGAATTGAGAACAGTGTTCCTCTTCCGTTTAGAAGCTTTACTTTGAGAGATATTCACATTCATCCGAAAGTGTATGAATTTCATGAAATGCTTTTGTAAGAAACGTAGACGTGATTGTGTGAAAAGAATATTCATTGTTTGGGATGTTTCACAGTATTGATAGAATTGAGAACAGTGTTCCTCTTACGTTTTGAAGCTTTACTTTGAAAGGTAATCACGTTCATATGAAAGTGTAAGAATTTCATGAAATGCTTATGTGAGAAACACAGACGTGTTTCTGTGAAAAGAAGATTCGTTGTTTGGGATGTATCAAAGTATTGTTAGAATTGAGAATCGTGTTCCTCTTCCCCTTAGAAGCTTTGCTTTGAATGATAGTCTCGTTCTTTTGAAAGTGTATGAATTTCATGAAATGCTTTTGTGAGAAACACAGACGTGTTTCTGTGAAAAGAAGATTCGTTGTTTGGGATGTATCAAAGTATTGTTAGAATTGAGAACAGTGTTCCTCTTCCCCTTAGAAGCTTTACTTTGAAAGATAATCTCGTTCTTTTGAAAGTGTATGAATTTCATGAAATGCTTTTGTGAGATACACAGACGTGTTTCTGTGAAAAGAAGATTCGTTGTTTGGGATGTATGAAAGTATTGTTAGAATTGAGAACAGTGTTCCTCTTCCGTTTAAAAGCTTTACTTTGAAAGATATTCACATTCATCTGAAAGTGTATGAATTTCATGAAATGCTTTTGTAAGAAACGGAGAGGTGATTGTTTGAAAAGAAGATTCGTAGTGTGGGTTGTTTCACAGTATTGTTAGAATTGAGAACAGTATTCTTCTTACGATTTGAAGCTTTACTTTGAAAGATAATCACGTTCATGTGAAAGTGTATGAATTTCATGAAATGCTTTTGTGAGAAACACAGACGTGTTTCTGTGAAACGAAGATTCGTTGTTTGGGATGTATCAAAGTGTTGTTATAATTGAGAACAGTGTTCCTCTTTTGTTTAGAAGCTTTACTTTGAAAGATATTCACATTCATCTGAAAGTGTATGAATTTCATGAAATGCTTTTGTAAGAAACGGAGACGTGATTGTTTGAAAAGAAGATTCGTTGTGTGGGTTGTTTCACAGTATTGTTAGAATTGAGAACAGTATTCTTCTTACAAATCTTGATTGTTTGAAAAGAAGATGCGTAGTTTGGGATGTATCAAAGTATTGTTAGAATTGAGAACAGTGTTCCTCTTCCCCTTAGAAGCTTTATTTTGAAAGATAATCTCGTTCTTTCTAAAGTGTATGAATTTCATAAAATGTTTTTGTGAGAAACACAAGTGTTTCTGTGAAAAGAAGATTCGTTGTTTGGGATGTATCAAACTATTGTTAGAATTTATAACAGTGGTTAGGGTTACGATTAGGATTAGGGTTAGTGTTAGGATTAGGGTTAGGGTTAGGGTTAGGGTTAGGGTTAGAGTTAGTGTTAGGGTTAGCGTTAGTGTTAGGGTTAGGGTTTGCGTTAGGGTTAGGTTTAGGGTTAGGTTTAGGGTTAGGGTTTGGGTTAGGATTAGGTTTAGGGTTAGGGTTAGGGTAGGGTTAGGGTTTGGGTTAGGGTTAGGGGTTAGGGTTAGGGTTAGGTTTAGGGTTTGGGATAGGGTTAGGGTTAGGGTTAGGGTTAGGATTAGAGTTAGTGTTAGGGTTAGCTTTAGTGTTAGGGTTAGGGTTTGCGTTAGGGTTAGGTTTAGGGTTAGGTTTAGGGTTAGGGTTTGGGTTAGGATTAGGTTTAGGGTTAGGGTTAGGGTAGGGTTAGGGTTTGGGTTAGGGTTAGGGGTTAGGGTTAGGGTTAGGTTTAGGGTTTGGTTTAGGGTTAGGGTTAGGGTTAGGGTTAGGGTTTGGGTTAGGGTTAAGGTAAGGGTTAGGGTTATGGTTAGGGTTAGGGTTAGGGTTACGGTTAGGGTTAGGGTTAGGGCTAGGGTTAGGGTTAGGGTTTAGGATTAGGGTTAAGATTAAAAAAAAGAATTTAGAACAGTGTTACTCTTCCCCTAAAAAGCTTTACTTTGAAAGATAATCTCGTTCTTTTGAAAGTGTATGAATTTCATGAAATGCTTTTTTAAGAAACACAGACGTGTTTCTGTGAAAAGAAGATTCGTTGTTAGGGATGTATCAAAGTATTGTTAGAATTTAGAACAGTGGTTAGGGTTAGGGTTAGGATTAGGGTGAGGGTTAGGGTTAGGGTTAGTGTTAGTGTTAGGGTTAGTGTTAGGGTTAGGGTTAGGGTTTGCGTTAGGGTTAGGGTTAGGGTTAGGGTTAGGGTTTGAGTAGGGTTAGGATTAGGGTTAGGTTTAGGGGTTAGGGTTATGGTTAGGGTTAGGGTTAGGGTTTGGGTTAGGGTTAGGGTTAGGAATAAGGTTAGGGTTAGGTTTAAAAATAAAAGAATTTAGAACAGTGTTACTCTTCCCCTAAGAAGCTTTACTTTGAAAGATAATCTCGTTCTTTTGAAAGTGTATGAATTTCATGAAATGCTTTTGTAAGAAAAACAGACGTGTTTCTGTGAAAAGAAGATTCATTGTTTGGGATGTATCAAAGTATTGTTACAATTTAGAACAGCGGTTAGGGTTAGGGTTAGGATTCATGTTAGTGTTAGGGTTAGGGTTAGGGTTACGGTTAGGGTTAGGGTTATGGTTATTGTAAGGGTAGGGTTAGGGTTAGGGTTAGGGGTTAGGGTTAGGGTTAGGGTTAGGGTTAGGGTTTGGGTTAGGGTTAGGGTAAGGTTTAGGCTTATGGTTAGGGTTAGGGTTAGGTATAGGGTTAGGGTTAGGGTTTGGGTTAGGGTTAGGGTAAGTGTTTGGGTTATTGTTAGGGTTAGGGTTAGGTTTACGGTTAGGGTTTGGGTTAGGGTTAGGGTATAGGGTTAGGGTAAGGGTAAGGGTTAGGGTTAGGATTAAAAAGAAAAAGAATTTAGAACAGTGTTAATCTTCCCCTAAAAAGCTTTACTTTGAAAGATAATCTCGTTCTTTGAAAGTGTATTTATTTCATGAAATGCTTTTGCAAGAAACACAGACGTGTTTCTGTGAAAAGAAGATTCGTTGTGTGGGTTGTTTCACAGTATTGATAGAATTGAGAACAGTATTCTTCTTACGATTTGAAGCTTTACTTTGAAAGGTAATCACGTTCATTTGAAAGTGTATGGATTTCATGAAATGCTTTTGTGAGAAACACAGACGTGTTTCTGTGAAACGAAGATTCGTTGTTTGGGATGTATCAAAGTGTTGTTAGAATTGAGATTAGTGTTCCTCTTTTGTTTAGAAGCTTTACTTTGAAAGATATTCACATTCATCTGAAATTGTATGAATTTCATGAAATGCTTTTGCAAGAAACACAGACGTGTTTCTTTGAAAAGAAGATTTGTTGTTTGGGATGTATCAAAGTATTGTTTGAATTGAGAACAGTGTTCCTCTTCCCCTTAGAAGTTTTACTTTGAGAGATATTTACATTCGTATGAAAGTGTATGAATTTCATGAAATGCTTTTGTAAGAAACGAGACGTGATTGTTTGAAAAGAAGATTCGTTATGTGGGATATTTAACAGTATTGTTAGAATTGAGAACAGTGTTGCTCTTCCCCTTAGAAGCTTTAATTTGAAAGATAATCTCGTTCTTTTGAAAGTGTATGAATTTTATGAAATGCTTTTGTGAGAAAAACAGACGAGTTTCGGTAAAAAGAAGATTCGTTGTTTGGGATGTATCAAAGTATTGTTAGAATTGAGAACAGTTTTCCTCTTCCCCTTAGAAGCTTTACTTTGAAAGATAATCTCGTTCTTTTGAAAGTGTATGAATTTCATGAAATGATGTTGTAAAAACACAGACGTGTTTCTATGAAAAGAAGATTCGTTGTTTGGGATGTATGAAAGTATTGTTAGAATTGAGAATAGTGTTCCTCTTCCCCTTAGAAGCTTTGCTTTGAATGATAGTCTCGTTCTTTTGAAAGTGTATGAATTTCATGAAATGCTTTTGTGAGAAACACAGACGTGTTTCTGTGAAAAGAAGATTCCTTGTTTGGGATGTATCAAAGTATTGTTAGAATTGAGAACAGTGTTACTCTTCCGTTTAAAAGCTTTACTTTGAAAGATATTCACATTCATCTGAAAGTGTATGAATTTCATGAAATGCTTTTGTAAGAAACGGAGACGTGATTGTTTGAAAAGAAGATTCGTTGTGTGGGTTGTTTCACAGTATTGTTAGAATTGAGAACATTATTCTTCTTACGATTTGAAGCTTTACTTTGAAAGATAATCACGTTCATTTGAAAGTGTATGAATTTCATGAAATGCTTTTGTGAGAAACACAGACGTGTTTCTGTTAAAAGAAGATTCGTTGTTTGGGATGTATCAAAGTATTGTTAGAATTGAGAATAGAGTTCCTCTTCCCCTTAGAAGCTTTACTTTGAAAGATAATCTTGTTCTTTTGAAAGTGTATGAATTTCATGAAATTCTTTTGTGAGAAACACAGACGTGTTTCTGTGAAAAGAAGATTCGTTGTTTGGGATGTATGAAAGTGTTTTTAGAATTGAGAACAGTGTTCCTTTTCCGTTTAGATGCTTTACTTTGAGAGATATTCACATTCATCTGAAAGTGTATGAATTTCATGAAATGCTTTTGTAAGAAACATAGACGTGATTGTGTGAAAAGAAGATTCGTTGTTTGGGATGTTTCACAGTATTGATAGAATTGAGAACAGTGTTCCTCTTACGTTTTGAAGCTTTACTTTGAAAGGTAATCACGTTCATTTGAAAGTGTATGAATTTCATGAAATGCTTCTTTGAGAAACACGGACGTGTTTCTGTGAAAAGAAGATTCGTTTTTTGGGATGTATCAAAGTATTGTTAGAATTGAGAACAGTGTTCCTCTTCCGTTTAAAAGCTTTACTTTGAAAGATATTCACATTCATCTGAAAGTGTATGAATTTCATGAAATGCTTTTGTAAGAAACGGAGACGTGATTATTTGAAAGAGGATTCGTTTTGTGGGTTGTTTCACAGTATTGTTAGAATTGAGAACAGTATTCTTCTTACTATTTGAAGCTTTACTTTGAAAGATAATGACGTTCATTTGAAAGTGTATGAATTTCATGAAATGCTTTTGTGAGAAACACAGACGTGTTTCTGTGAAACGAAGATTCGTTGTTTGGAATGTATCAAAGTGTTGTTAGAATTGAGAACAGTGTTCCTCTTTTGTTTAGAAGCTTTACTTTGAAAGATATTCACATTCATCTGAAATTGTATGAATTTCATGAAATGCTTTTGCAAGAAACACAGACGTGTTTCTTTGAAAAGAAGATTTGTTGTTTGGGATGTATCAAAGTATTGTTTGAATTGAGAACAGTGTTCCTCTTCCCCTTAGAAGCTTTACTTTGAGAGATATTTACATTCATATGAAAGTGTATGAATTTCATGAAATGCTTTTGTAAGAAACGTAGACGTGATTGTTTGAAAAGAAGATTCGTTGTGTGGGATATTTCACAGTATTGTTAGAATTGAGAACAGTGTTGCTATTCCCCTTAGAAGCTTTAATTTGAAAGATAATCTCGTTCTTTTGAAAGTGTATGAATTTTATGAAATGCTTTTGTGAGAAAAACAGACGCGTTTCGGTAAAAAGAAGATTCGTTGTTTGGGATGTAACAAACTATTGTTAGAATTGAGAACAGTTTTCCTCTTCCCCTTAGAAGCTTTACTTTGAAAGATAATCTCCTTCTTTTGAAAGTGTATGAATTTCATGAAATGATGTTGTAAAAACACAGACGTGTTTCTATGAAAAGAAGATTCGTTGTTTGGGATGTATCAAAGTATTGTTAGAATTGAGAATAGTGTTCCTCTTCCCCTTAGAAGCTTTGCTTTGAATGATAGTCTCGTTCTTTTGAAAGTGTATGAATTTCATGAAATGCTTTTGTGAGAAACACAGACGTGTTTCTGTGAAAAGAAGATTCCTTGTTTGGGATGTATGAAAGTGTTTTTAGAATTGAGAACAGTGTTCCTCTTCCGTTTAGATGCTTTACTTTGAGAGATATTCACATTCATCTGAAAGTGTATGAATTTCATGAAATGCTTTTGTAAGAAACGTAGACGTGATTGTGTGAAAAGAAGATTCGTTGTTTGTGATGTTTCACAGTATTGATAGAATTGAGAACAGTGTTCCTCTTACGTTTTGAAGCTTTACTTTGAAAGGTAATCACGTTCATTTGAAAGTGTATGAATTTCATGAAATGCTTCTTGTGAGAAACACAGACGTGTTTCTGTGAAAAGAAGATTCGTTGTTTGGGATGTATCAAAGTATTGTTAGAATTGAGAATCGTGTTCCTCTTCCCCTTAGAAGCTTTGCTTTGAATGATAGTCTCGTTCTTTTGAAAGTGTATGAATTTCATGAAATGCTTTTGTGAGAAACACAGACGTGTTTCTGTGAAAAGAAGATTCGTTGTTTGGGATGTATCAAAGTATTGTTAGAATTGAGAACAGTGTTCCTCTTCCCCTTAGAAGCTTTACTTTGAAAGATAATCTCGTTCTTTTGAAAGTGTATGAATTTCATGAAATGCTTTTGTGAGAAACACAGACGTGTTTCTGTGAAATGAAGATTCGTTGTTTGGGATGTATGAAAGTATTGTTAGAATTGAGAACAGTGTTCCTCTTCCGTTTAA
>JAQJZF010000027.1:36922350-36932350 GCA_028537955.1 Microtus californicus | reverse complement strand
TTTGAAGCTTTACTTTGAAAGGTAATCACGTTCATTTGAAAGTGTATGAATTTCATGAAATGCTTCTTGTGAGAAACACAGACGTGTTTCTGTGAAAGAAGATTCGTTGTTTGGGATGTATCAAAGTATTGTTAGAATTGAGAATCGTGTTCCTCTTCCCCTTAGAAGCTTTGCTTTGAATGATAGTCTCGTTCTTTTGAAAGTGTATGAATTTCATGAAATGCTTTTGTGAGAAACACAGACTTGTTTCTGTGAAAAGAAGATTCGTTGTTTGGGATGTATCAAAGTATTGTTAGAATTGAGAACAGTGTTCCTCTTCCCCTCAGAAGCTTTGCTTTGAATGATAGTCTCGTTCTTTTGAAAGTGTATGAATTTCATGAAATGCTTTTGTGAGAAACACAGACGTGTTTCTGTGAAAAGAAGATTCGTTGTGTGGGTGGTTTCACAGTATTGTTAGAATTGAGAACAGTATTCTTCTTACGATTTGAAGCTTTACTTTGAAAGATAATCACGTTCATTTGAAAGTGTATGAATTTCATGAAATGCTTTTGTGAGAAACACAGACGTGTTTCTGTGAAAAGAAGATTCGTTGTTTGGGATGTGTGAAATTATTGTTTGAATTGAGAACAGTGTTCCTCTTCCGTTTAAAAGCTTTACTTTGAAAGATATTCACATTCATCTGAAATTGTATGAATTTCATGAAATGCTTTTGTAAGAAACGTAGATGTGATTGTTTGAAAAGAAGATTCGTTGTTTGGGATGTATCAAATTATTGTTAGAATTGAGAATCATGTTCCTCTTCCCCTTAGAAGCTTTACTTTGAAAGATAGTCTCGTTCTTTTGAAAGTGTATGAATTTCATGAAATGCTTTTGTTAGAAACAGAGATGTGTTCGGTGAAAAGATGATCCGTTGTTTGGGATGTATCAAAGTATTGTTAGAATTTAGAACAGTGGTTAGGGTTAGGGTTAGTGTTAGGGTTAGGGTTAGTGATAGGTTTAGGGTTAGGGTTTGCGTTAGGGTTAGGGTTAGTGTTATGGTTAGGGTTAGGGTTAGGGTTATGGTAAGGGTTTGGGTTTTGGTTTACGGTTAGGGTAAGGGTTAGGGTTAGGAATAAAAAGAAAAAGAATTTAGAACAGTGTTACTCTTCCCCTAAAAAGCTTTACTTTGAAAGATAATCTCGTTCTTTGAAAGTGTATGAATTTCATGAAATGCTTTTGTGAGAAACACAGACGTGATTCTGTGAAACGAAGATTCGTTGTTTGGGATGTATCAAAGTGTTGTTAGAATTGAGAACAGTGTTCCTCTTCTGTTTAGAAGCTTTACTTTGAGAGATATTTACATTCATCTGAAAGTGTATGAATTTCATGAAATGCTTTTGTAAGAAACGTAGTCGTGATTGTTTGAAAAGAAGATTCGTTGTGTGGGATATTTCACAGTATTGTTAGAATTGAGAACAGTGTTGCTCTTCCCCTGAGAAGCTTTAATTTTAAAGATAATCTCGTTCTTTTGAAAGTGTATGAATTTTATGAAATGCTTTTGTGAGAAACACAGACGCGTTTCGGTGAAAAGAAGATTCGTTGTTTGGGATGTATCAAAGTATTGTTAGAATTGAGAACAGTTTTCCTCTTCCCCTTAGAAGCTTTACTTTGAAAGATAATCTCGTTCTTTTGAAAGTGTATGAATTTCATGAAATGATGTTGTAAAAACACAGACGTGTTTCTATGAAAAAAAGATTCGTTGTTTGGGATGTATCAAAGTATTGTTAGAATTGAGAATAGTGTTCCTCTTCCCCTTAGAAGCTTTGCATTGAATGATAGTCTCGTTCTTTTGAAAGTGTATGAATTTCATGAAATGCTTTTGTAAGAAACACAGACGTGTTTCTGTGAAAAGAAGATTCGTTGTGTGGGTTGTTTCACAGTATTGTTAGAATTGAGAACAGTATTCTTCTTACGATTTGAAGCTTAACTTTGAAAGATAATCACGTTCATTTGAAAGTGTATGAATTTCATGAAATGCTTTTGTGAGAAACACAGACGTGTTTCTGTGAAACGAAGATTCGTTGTTTGTGATGTATCAAAGTGTTGTTAGAATTGAGAACAGTGTTCCTCTTTTGTTTAGAAGCTTTACTTTGAAAGATATTCACAATCATCTGAAAGTGTATGAATTTCATGAAATGCTTTTGTGAGAAACACAGACGTGTTTCTGTGAAAAGAAGATTCGTTGTTTGGGATGTATCAAAGTATTGTTAGAATTGAGAATTGTGTTCCTCTTCCCCTTAGAAGCTTTGCTTTGAATGATAGTCTCGTTCTTTTGAAAGTGTATGAATTTCATGAAATGCTTTTGTGAGAAACACAGACGTGTTTCTGTGAAAAGAAGATTCGTTGTTTGGGATGTACCAAAGTATTGTTAGAATTGAGAACAGTGTTCCTCTTCCCCTTAGAAGCTTTACTTTGAAAGATAATCTCGTTCTTTTCAAAGTGTATGAATTTCATGAAATGATTTTGTGAGAAACACAGACGTGTTTCTGTGAAACGAAGATTCGTTGTTTGGGATGTATGAAAGTATTGTTAGAATGAGAAAAGTGTTCCTCTTCCGTTTAAAAGCTTTACTTTGAAAGATATTCACATTCATCTGAAATTGTATGAATTTCATGAAATGCTTTTGTAAGAAACAGAGACGTGATTGGTTGAAAAGAAGATTCGTTGTGTGGGTTGTTTCACAGTATTGTTAGAATTGAGAACAGTATTCTTCTTACGATTTGAAGCTTTACTTTGAAAGATAATCACGTTCATTTGAAAGTGTATGAATTTCGTGAAATGCTTTTGTGAGAAACACATACGTGTTTCTGTGTAACGAAGATTCGTTGTTTGGGATGTATCAAAGTGTTGTTAGAATTGAGAACAGTGTTCCTCTTTTGTGTAGAAGCTTTACTTTGAAAGATATTCACATTCATCTGAAATTGTATGAATTTCATGAAATGCTTTTGTAAGAAACGTAGACGTGATTTTTTGAAAAGAAGATTCAATGTTTGGGATGTATCAAAGTATTGATTGAATTGAGAACAGTGTTCCTCTTCCCCTTAGAAGCTTTACTTTAAAGATAATCTCGTTCTTTTGAAAGTGTATGAATTTCATGAAAAGCTTCTTGTGAGAAACACAGACGTGTTTCTGTGAAAAGAATATTCGTTGTTTGGGATGTATCAAATTATTGTTAGAATTGAGAATCGTGTTCCTCTTCCCCTTAGAAGCATTACTTTGAAAGAAAATCTCGTTCTTTTGAAATTGTATGAATTTCATGAAATGCTTTTGTTAGAAACAGAGATGTGTTCGGTGAAAAGATGATCTGTTGTTTGGTATGTATCAAAGTATTGTTAGAATTTAGAACAGTGGTTAGGGTTAGGGTTAGTGTTAGGGTTAGGGTTAGTGATAGGTTTAGGGTTAGGGTTTGCGTTAGTGTTAGGGTTAGGGTTATGGTTAGGGTTAGGGTTAGGGTTAGGGTTATGGTTAGGGTTAGGGTTAGGGTTAGTGTTAGAGTAGGGTTAGGATTAGGGTTAGGTTTAGGGGTTAGGGTTATGGTTAGGGTTAGGGTTAAGGTTAGGGTTAGGGTTAGGGTTAGGGTTAGGGTTAGGGATAGGGTTAGGGTCAGGTTTAAAAATAAAAGAATTTAGAACAGTGTTACTCTTCCCTTAAGAAGCTTTACTTTGAAAGATAATCTCGTTCTTTTGAAAGTGTATGAATTTCATGAAATGCTTTTGTAAGAAAAACAGACGTGTTTCTGTGAAAAGAAGATTCATTGTTTTGGATGTATCAAAGTATTGTTACAATTTAGAACACGGGTAGGGTTAGGGTTAGGATTCAGGTTACTGTTAGAGTTAGGGTTAGGGTTACGATTAGGGTTAGGGTTAGGGTTAGGGTTAGGGTAGGGTTAGGGTTAGGCTTAGGGGTTAGGGTTAGGGTTAGGGTTAGGGTTAGGGTTTGGGTTAGGGTTAGGGTAAGGGTTAGGGCTATGGTTAGGGTTAGGGTTAGGGATAGGGTTAGGGTTAGGGTTTGGGTTAGGGTTAGGGTAAGGGTTTGGGTTATTGTTAGGGTTAGGGTTTGGGTTAGGGTAAGGGTTTGGGTTATGGTTTAGGGTTAGGCTAAGGATTAGGGTTAGGATTAAAAAGAAAAAGAATTTAGAACAGTGTTACTCTTCCCCTAAAAAGCTTTACTTTGAAAGATAATCTCGTTCTTTGAAAATGTATGAATTTCATGAAATGCTTTTGCAAGAAACACAGACGTGTTTCTTTGAAAAGAAGATTTGTTGTTTGGGATGTATCAAAGTATTGTTAGAATTGAGAACAGTGTTCCTCTTCTGTTTAGAAGCTTTACTTTGAGAGATATTTACATTCATCTGAAAGTGTATGAATTTCATGAAATGCTTTTGTAAGAAACGTAGACGTGATTGTTTGAAAAGAAGATTCGTTGTGTGGGATATTTCACAGTATTGTTAGAATTGAGAACAGTGTTGCTCTTCCCCTTAGAAGCTTTAATTTGAAAGTTAATCTCGTTCTTTTGAAAGTATGAATTTTATGAAATGCTTTTGTGAGAAACACAGACGCGTTTTGGTGAAAAGAAGATTCGTTGTTTGGGATGTATCAAAGTATTGTTAGAATTGAGAACAGTTTTGCTCTTCCCCTTAGAAGCTTTACTTTGAAAGATAATCTCGTTCTTTTGAAAGTGTATGAATTTCATGAAATGATGTTGTAAAAACACAGACATCTTTCTATGAAAAGAAGATTCGTTGTTTGGGATGTATCAAAGTATTGTTAGAATTGAGAATAGTGTTCCTCTTCCCCTTAGAGGCTTTGCTTTGAATGATAGTCTCGTTCTTTTGAAAGTGTATGAATTTCATGAAATGCTTTTGTGAGAAACACAGACGTGTTTCTGTGAAAAGAAGATTCGTTGTTTGGGATGTATCAAAGTATTGTTAGAATTGAGAACAGTGTTCCTCTTCCGTTTAAAAGCTTTACTTTGAAAGATATTCACATTCATCTGAAAGTGTATGAATTTCATGAAATGCTTTTGTAAGAAACGGAGACGTGATTGTTTGAAAAGAAGATTCGTTGTGTGGGTTGTTTCACAGTATTGTTAGAATTGAGAACAGTATTCTTCTAACGATTTGAAGCTTTACTTTGAAAGATAATCATGTTCATTTGAAAGTGTATGAATTTCATGAAATGCTTTTGTGAGAAACACAGACGTGTTTCTGTGAAAAGAAGATTCGTTGTTTGGGATGTATCAAATTATTGTTAGAATTGAGAACAGTGTTCCTCTTCCCCTTAGAAGCTTTACTTTGAAAGATAATCTCGTTTTTTTGAAAGTGTATGAATTTCATGAAATGCTTTTGTGAGAAACACAGACGTGTTTCTGTGAAAAGAAGATTCGTTGTTTGGGATGTATCAAAGTATTGTTAGAATTGAGAACAGTGTTCCTCTTCCCCTTAGAAGCTTTACTTTGAAAGATAATCTCGTTCTTTTGAAAGTGTATGAATTTCATGAAATGCTTTTGTGAGAAACACAGACGTGTTTCTGTGAAAAGAAGATTCGTTGTTTGGGATGTATGAAATTATTGTTTGAATTGAGAACAGTGTTCCTCTTCCGTTTAAAAGCTTTACTTTGAAAGATATTCACATTCATCTGAAAGTGTATGAATTTCATGAAATGCTTTTGTAAGAAACGGAGACGTGATTGTTTGAAAGAAGATTCGTTTTGTGGGTTGTTTCACAGTATTGTTAGAATTGAGAACAGTATTCTTCTTACGATTTGAAGCTTTACTTTGAAAGATAATCACGTTCATTTGGAAATGTATGAATTTCATGAAATCCTTTTGTGAGAAACACAGACGTGTTTCTGTGAAACGAAGATTCGTTGTTTGGGATGTATCAAAGTGTTGTTAGAATTGAGAATAGTGTTCCTCTTTTGTTTAGAAGCTTTACTTTGAAAGATATTCACATTCATCTGAAATTGTATGAATTTCATGAAATGCTTTTGTAAGAAACGTAGACGTGATTGTTTGAAAAGAAGATGCGTTGTTTGGGATGTATCAAAGTATTGTTTGAATTGAGAACAGTGTTCCTCTTCCCCTTAGAAGCTTTACTTTAAAGATAATCTCGTTCTTTTGAAATTGTATGAATTTCATGAAATGCTTTTTTAAGAAACACAGACGTGTTTCTGTGAAAAGAAGATTCGTTGTTTGGGATGTATCAAATTATTGTTAGAATTGAGAATCGTGTTCCTCTTCCCCTTAGAAGCTTTACTTTGAAAGATAGTCTCGTTCTTTTGAAAGTGTATGAATTTCATGAAATGCTTTTGTTAGAAACAGAGATGTGTTCGGTGAAAAGATGATCCGTTGTTTGGGATGTATCAAAGTATTGTTACAATTTAGAACAGTGGTTAGGGTTAGGGTTAGTGTTAGGGTTAGGTTTAGTGATAGGTTTAGGGTTAGGGTTTGCGTTAGGGTTAGGGTTAGGGTTATGGTTAGGGTTAGGGTTAGGGTTAGGGTTATGGTTATGGTTAGGGTTAGGTTTAGAGTAGGGTTAGGATTAGGGTTAGGTTTAGGGGTTAGGGTTATGGTTAGGGTTAGGGTTAGGGTTAGGGTTTGGGTTAGGGTTAGGGTTAGGGATAGGGTTAGGGTTAGGTTTAAAAATAAAAGAATTTAGAACAGTGTTACTCTTCCCCTAAGAAGCTTTACTTTGAAAGATAATCTCGTTCTTTGAAAGTGTATGAATTTCATGAAATGCTTTTGTAAGAAAAACAGACGTGTTTCTGTGAAAAGAAGATTCATTGTTTGGGATGTATCAAAGTATTGTTACAATTTAGAACAGCGGTTAGGGTTAGGGTTAGGATTCACGTTACTGTTAGGGTTAGGGTTAGGGTTACGGTTAGGGTTAGGGTTTGGGTTAGGGTAAGGTTAGGGTTAGGGTTTGGGTTAGGGTTAGGGTTAGGGTTAGGGTTTGGGTTAGGGTTAGGGTAAGGGTTAGGGTTATAGTTAGGGTTAGGGTTTGGGTTAGGGTAAGGGTTTGGGTTATGGTTTAGGGTTAGGGTAAGGATTAGGGTTAGGATTAAAAAGAAAAAGAATTTAGAACAGTGTTACTCTTCCCCTAAAAAGCTTTACTTTGAAAGATAATCTCGTTCTTTGAAAGTGTATGAATTTCATGAAATGCTTTTGCAAGAAACACAGACGTGTTTCTTTGAAAAGAAGATTTGTTGTTTGGGATGTATCAAAGTATTGTTAGAATTGAGAACAGTGTTCCTCTTCTGTTTAGAAGCTTTACTTTGAGAGATATTTACATTCATCTGAAAGTGTATGAATTTCATGAAATGCTTTTGTAAGAAACGTAGACGTGATTGTTTGAAAAGAAGATTCGTTGTGTGGGATATTTCACAGTATTGTTAGAATTGAGAACAGTGTTGCTCTTCCCCTTAGAAGCTTTAATTTGAAAGTTAATCTCGTTCTTTTGAAAGTATGAATTTTATGAAATGCTTTTGTGAGAAACAGAGACGCGTTTTGGTGAAAAGAAGATTCGTTGTTTGGGATGTATCAAAGTATTGTTAGAATTGAGAACAGTTTTGCTCTTCCCCTTAGAAGCTTTACTTTGAAAGATAATCTCGTTCTTTTGAAAGTGTATGAATTTCATGAAATGATGTTGTAAAAACACAGACATCTTTCTATGAAAAGAAGATTCGTTGTTTGGGATGTATCAAAGTATTGTTAGAATTGAGAATAGTGTTCCTCTTCCCCTTAGAGGCTTTGCTTTGAATGATAGTCTCGTTCTTTTGAAAGTGTATGAATTTCATGAAATGCTTTTGTGAGAAACACAGACGTGTTTCTGTGAAAAGAAGATTCGTTGTTTGGGATGTATCAAAGTATTGTTAGAATTGAGAACAGTGTTCCTCTTCCGTTTAAAAGCTTTACTTTGAAAGATATTCACATTCATCTGAAAGTGTATGAATTTCATGAAATGCTTTTGTAAGAAACGGAGACGTGATTGTTTGAAAAGAAGATTCGTTGTGTGGGTTGTTTCACAGTATTGTTAGAATTGAGAACAGTATTCTTCTAACGATTTGAAGCTTTACTTTGAAAGATAATCATGTTCATTTGAAAGTGTATGAATTTCATGAAATGCTTTTGTGAGAAACACAGACGTGTTTCTGTGAAAAGAGATTCGTTGTTTGGGATGTATCAAATTATTGTTAGAATTGAGAACAGTGTTCCTCTTCCCCTTAGAAGCTTTACTTTGAAAGATAATCTCGTTCTTTTGAAAGTGTATGAATTTCATGAAATGCTTTTGTGAGAAACACAGACGTGTTTCTGTGAAAAGAAGATTCGTTGTTTGGGATGTATCAAAGTATTGTTAGAATTGAGAACAGTGTTCCTCTTCCCCTTAGAAGCTTTACTTTGAAAGATAATCTCGTTCTTTTGAAAGTGTATGAATTTCATGAAATGCTTTTGTGAAAAACACAGACGTGTTTCTGTGAAAAGAAGATTCGTTGTTTGGGATGTATGAAATTATTGTTTGAATTGAGAACAGTGTTCCTCTTCCGTTTAAAAGCTTTACTTTGAAAGATATTCACATTCATCTGAAAGTGTATGAATTTCATGAAATGCTTTTGTAAGAAACGGAGACGTGATTGTTTGAAAGAAGATTCGTTTTGTGGGTTGTTTCACAGTATTGTTAGAATTGAGAACAGTATTCTTCTTACGATTTGAAGCTTTACTTTGAAAGATAATCACGTTCATTTGAAAATGTATGAATTTCATGAAATCCTTTTGTGAGAAACACAGACGTGTTTCTGTGAAACGAAGATTCGTTGTTTGGGATGTATCAAAGTGTTGTTAGAATTGAGAATAGTGTTCCTCTTTTGTTTAGAAGCTTTACTTTGAAAGATATTCACATTCATCTGAAATTGTATGAATTTCATGAAATGCTTTTGTAAGAAACGTAGACGTGATTGTTTGAAAAGAAGATGCGTTGTTTGGGATGTATCAAAGTATTGTTTGAATTGAGAACAGTGTTCCTCTTCCCCTTAGAAGCTTTACTTTAAAGATAATCTCGTTCTTTTGAAATTGTATGAATTTCATGAAATGCTTTTTTAAGAAACACAGACGTGTTTCTGTGAAAAGAAGATTCGTTGTTTGGGATGTATCAAATTATTGTTAGAATTGAGAATCGTGTTCCTCTTCCCCTTAGAAGCTTTACTTTGAAAGATAGTCTCGTTCTTTTGAAAGTGTATGAATTTCATGAAATGCTTTTGTTAGAAACAGAGATGTGTTCGGTGAAAAGATGATCCGTTGTTTGGGATGTATCAAAGTATTGTTACAATTTAGAACAGTGGTTAGGGTTAGGGTTAGTGTTAGGGTTAGGTTTAGTGATAGGTTTAGGGTTAGGGTTTGCGTTAGGGTTAGGGTTAGGGTTATGGTTAGGGTTAGGGTTAGGGTTAGGGTTATGGTTATGGTTAGGGTTAGGTTTAGAGTAGGGTTAGGATTAGGGTTAGGTTTAGGGGTTAGGGTTATGGTTAGGGTTAGGGTTAGGGTTAGGGTTTGGGTTAGGTTTAGGGTTAGGGATAGGGTTAGGGTTAGGTTTAAAAATAAAAGAATTTAGAACAGTGTTACTCTTCCCCTAAGAAGCTTTACTTTGAAAGATAATCTCGTTCTTTGAAAGTGTATGAATTTCATGAAATGCTTTTGTAAGAAAAACAGACGTGTTTCTGTGAAAAGAAGATTCATTGTTTGGGATGTATCAAAGTATTGTTACAATTTAGAACAGCGGTTAGGGTTAGGGTTAGGATTCACGTTACTGTTAGGGTTAGGGTTAGGGTTACGGTTAGGGTTAGGGTTTGGGTTAGGGTAAGGTTAGGGTTAGGGTTTGGGTTAGGGTTAGGGTTAGGGTTAGGGTTTGGGTTAGGGTTAGGGTAAGGGTTAGGGTTATAGTTAGGGTTAGGGTTTGGGTTAGGGTAAGGGT
>JAQJZF010000027.1:36899850-36902350 GCA_028537955.1 Microtus californicus | reverse complement strand
AGACGTGTTTCTGTGAAAAGAAGATTCGTTGTTTGGGATGCATCAAAGTATTGTTAGAAATGAGAATATTGTTCCTCTTCCCCTTAGAAGCTTTACTTTGAAAGATAGTCTCGTTCTTTTGAAAGTGTATGAAATTCATGAAATGCTTATGTGAGGAACGCACATGCGTTTCTCCGAAAACAGAAGATGTTGTTTGTAATATGTCAAAGTAGAGTTATTTGTGTAAAGTGTTCCTGATCTCTGTAGAAGCTTAACTTTGAAAGATAATCACGTTCATTTGTAAGTGTACAAATTTCATGAAATGCTTTTGTGAGAAACACAGACGTGTTTCGTAGAATATAAGATTCGTTGTTTGGGATGTATCAAAGTATTGTTAGAATTGAGAACAGTGTTCCTCTTCCCCTTAGAAGCTTTACTTTGAAAGATATTCACATTCATCTGAAAGTGTAGGAATTTCATGAAATGCTTTTGTAAGAAACGTAGACGTGTTTCTGTGAAAAGAAGATTTGTTGTTTGGGATGTATCAAAGTATTGGTAGAATTTAGAACAGTGGTTAGGGTTAGGATTAGGGTTAGGGTCTGGGTTAGGGTTAGTGTTAGGGTTAGGGTAAGGTTTAGGGTTATGGTTATGGTTAGGGTTAGGGATAGGGTTAGGGTTTGGGTTTGGTTTAGGGTTAGGGTTAGGGTTAGGATTAGGGTAGGGTTAGGGTTAGGGTTAGGGTTAGGGTTAGGGTTAGGGTTAAGGTTAGGGTTTAGGGTTAGGGTTAGGGTTTAGGGTTAGGGTTAGGGTTAGGGTTAGTGTTAGGGTTAGGGTTAGGGTTAGGGTTAAAAAAAAAGAATTTAGAACAGTGTTCCTCTTCCCCTTAGAAGCTTTACTTTGAAAGATAATCTCGTTCTTTTGAAAGTGTATGAATTTCATGAAAAGCTTTTGTGAGAAACACAGACGTATTTCTGTGAAAAGAAGATTCGTTGTTTGGGATGTATCAAAGTATGGTTAGAATTGAGAACAGTGTTCCTCTTCCCCTTAGAAGCTTTACTTTGAAAGATAGTCTCGTTCTTTGAAAGTGTATGAATTTCATGAAATGCTTTTGTGAGAAACGCAGATGTGTTTCTGTGAAAAGAAGATTCGTAGTTTGGTTTGTATCAAAATATTGTTAGAATTGAGAACATTGTTCCTCTTCCCCTTAGAAGCTTTACTTTGAAAGATAATCTCGTTCTTTTGAAAGTGTATGAATTTCATGAAATGCTTTTGTGAGAAACACAGACGTATTTCTGTGAAAAGAAGATTCGTTGTTTGGGATGTATCAAAGTATGGTTAGAATTGAGAACAGTGTTCCTCTTCCTTTTAGAAGCTTTTCTTTGAAAGATATTCACATTCATCTGAAAGTGTATGAATTTCAGGAAATGCTTTTGTAAGAAACGTAGACGTGATTGTGTGAAAAGAAGATTCGTTGTGTGTGATGTTTCACAGTATTGTTAGAATTGAGAACAGTGTTCCTCTTCACCTTATAAGCTTTACTTTGAAAGATATTCACATTCTTCTGAAAGTGTATGAATTTCATGAAATGATTTTGAAAGAAACGTAGACGTGATTGTGTAACAAGAAGACTCGTTGTGTGGGATGTATCTCAGTATTTTTAGAACTGAGAACAGTGTTCCATTTACGTTTTGAAGCTTTCATTTTAACGATAATCACGTTCATTTGAAAGTGTATGAATTTCATGAAATGCTTTTCTGTGAAACACATACGTGTTTCTCAGTAAAGAAGATTCATTGTTTGGGATGTATCAAAGTATTGTTCGAAATGAGAACAGTGTTCCTCTTCCCCTTAGAAGCTTTACTTTGAAAGATATTCACATTCATCGGAAAGTGTATGAATTTCATGAAATGCTTTTGTAAGAAACATAGACGTGATTGTGTGAAAAGAAGATTCGTTGTGTGGGATGTTTCACAGTATTGTTAGAATTGAGAACAGTGTTCCTCTTACGTTTTGAAGCTTTACTTTGAAAGATAATCATGTTCATTTGAAAGTGTATGAATTTCATGAAATGCTTTTGTGAGAAACACAGACGTGTTTCTGTGAAAAGAAGATTCGTTGTTTGGGATGCATCAAAGTATTGTTAGTAATGAGAATATTGTTCCTCTTCCCCTTAGAAGCTTTACTTTGAAAGATAGTCTCGTTCTTTTGAAAGTGTATGAAATTCATGAAATGCTTTTCTGAGGAACGCACATGCGTTTCTCCGAAAACAGAAGATGTTGTTTGTAATATGTCAAATTAGAGTTACTTGTGTAAAGTGTTCCTGATCTCTGTAGAAGCTTAACTTTGAAAGATAATCACGTTCATTTGTAAGTATATGAATTTCATGAAATGCTTTTGTGAGAAACACAGACGTGTTTCGGTGAATAGAAGATTCGTTGTTTGGGATGTATCAAAGTATTGTTAGAATTGAGAACAGTGTTCCTCTTCCCCTTAGAAGCTTTACTTTGAAAGATATTCACAT
>JAQJZF010000027.1:36892350-36894850 GCA_028537955.1 Microtus californicus | reverse complement strand
CTTTGTTTGGGATGTATCAAAGTATTCTTAGAATTTAGAACAGTGGTTAGGGTTAGGATTAGGGTTAGGGTCTGTGTTAGGGTTAGTGTTAGGGTTAGGGTTAGGGTTAGAGTTAAGGTTAGGTTCAGGGTTAGGGTAGGGTTAGGATTAGGGTTAGGGTTAGGGTTAGGGTTAGGGTTAGGGTTGTTAGGGGGGTTAGAGTTAGGGTAAGGGTTAGGGTTAGGTTTACGGTTAGGGTTAGGGTTAGGGTTATGGTTAGGGTTAGGTTTAGGGTTAGGGTTGTTAGGGGGGTTAGGGTTAGGGTTAGGGTTAGATTTAGGGTTAGGGTTAGGGTTAGGATTAGGGTTTAGGGGTTAGGGTTAGGGTTAGGGGTAAAAAAAAGAATTGAGAACAGTGTTCCTCTTCTGTTTAGAAGCTTTACTTTGAGAGATATTCACATTCATCTAAAATTGTTTGAATTTCATGAAATTCTTTTGTAAGAAACGTAGAATTGATTGTGTGAAAAGAAGATACATTGTGTGGGATGTTTCACAGTATTGTAAGAATTGAGAACAGAGTTCCTCTTCCCCTTAGAAGCTTTACTTTGAAAGATATTCACATTCATCTGAAAGTGTATGAATTTCATGAAATTCTTTTGTGAGAATCTCCCATGTGTTTCTCTGAAAAGAAGATTCATAGTTTGGGATATATCAAAGTATTGTTAGAATTGAGAACAGTGTTCCTCTTCTGTTTAGAAGCTTTACATTGAAAGATATTCACATTCATCTAAAATTGTATGAATTTCATGAAATGCTTTTGTAAGAAACGTAGACGTGATTGTGTGAAAAGAAGATTCGTTGTGTGGGATGTTTCACGGTATTGTTAGAATTGAGAACAGAGTTCCTCTTCCCCTTAAAAGCTTTACTTTGAAAGATATTCACATTCATCTGAAAGTGTATGAATTTCATGAAATGCTTTTGTAAGAAACGTAGACGTGTTTCTGTGAAAAGAAGATTTGTTGTTTGGGATGTATCAAAGTATTGTTAGAATTTAGAACAGTGGTTAGGGTTAGGATTAGGGTTAGGGTCTGGGTTAGGGTTAGTGTTAGGGTTAGGGTAAGGTTTAGGGTTATGGTTATGGTTATGTTTATGGTTATGTTTAGGTTTAGGGATAGGGTTAGGGTTAGGATTAGGGTTAGGGTTAGGGTTAGGGTTTGGGTTAGGGTTAGGGTTAGGGTTAGGGTTAGTGTTAGGGTTAGGGTTATGGTTAGGGTTAGGATTTAGGGTTAGGGTTAGGGTTTAGGGTTAGGGTTAGGGTTAGTGTTAGGGTTAGGGTTAGGGTTAGGGTTAGTGTTAGGGTTAGGGTTAGTGTTAGGGTTAGTGTTATGGTTAGGGTTAGGGTTTAGGGTTAGGGTTAAAGTTTAGGGTTAGGGTTAGGGTTAGGGTTAGTGTTAGGGTTAGGGTTAGGGTTAGGGTTAGGGTTAGGGTTAGTATTACTGTTAAAAAAAAGAATTTAGAACAGTGTTCCTCTTTCCCTTAGAAGCTTTACTTTGAAAGATAATCTCGTTCTTTTGAAAGTGTATGAATTTCATGAAATGCTTTTGTGAGAAACACAGACGTATTTCTGTGAAAAGAAGATTCGTTGTTTGGGATGTATCAAAGTATGGTTAGAATTGAGAACAGTGTTCCTCTCCCTTTTAGTAGCTTTTCTTTGAAAGATATTCACATTCATCTGAAAGTGTATGAATTTCATGAAATGCTTTTCTGAGAATCTCCCATGTGTTTCTCTAAAAAGAAGATTCATAGTTTGGGATATATCAAAGTATTGTTAGAATTGAGAACAGTGTTCCTCTTCTGTTTAGAAGCTTTACTTTGAGAGATATTCACATTCATCTGAAAGTGTATGAATTTCATGAAATGCTTTTGTAAGAAACGTAGACTTGTTTCTGTGAAAAGAAGATTGGTTGTTTGGGATGTATCAAAGTATTGTTAGAATTTAGAACAGTGGTTAGGGTTAGGATTAGGGTTAGGGTCTGGGTTAGGGTTAGGGTTAGTGTTAGGGTTAGGGTTTTGGGATAGGGTTAGGGTTAGGGTTAGGGTTATGGTTTAGGGTTAAGGGTTAGGGTTAGGGTTAGGGTTAGTGTTAGGGGTAAAAAAAAAGAATTTAGAACAGTGTTTCTCTTCCCCTTAGAAGCTTTACTTTGAAAGATAATCTCGTTCTTTTGAAAGTGTATGAATTTCATGAAATGCTTTTGTAAAACACAGACGTATTTCTGTGAAAATTAGATTCGTTGTTTGGGAGGTATCAAAGTATGGTTAGAATTGAGAACAGTGTTCTTCTTCCTTTTAGAAGCTTTTCTTTGAAAGATATTCACATTCATCTGAAAGTGTATGAATTTCATGAAATGCTTTTGTGAGAATCTCCCATGTGTTTCTCTGAAAAGAAGATTCATTGTTTGGGAAATATCAAAGTATTGTTAGAATTGAGAACAGTGTTCCTCTTCCCCTTAGAAGCTTTACTT
>JAQJZF010000027.1:36822350-36824850 GCA_028537955.1 Microtus californicus | reverse complement strand
TTGTTTGGGATGTATCAAAGTATAGTTAGAATTTAGAACAGTGGTTAGGGTTAGGATTAGGGTTAGGGTCTGGGTTAGGGTTAGTGTTAGGGTTAGGGTTAGGGTTAGAGTTAGGGTTAGGTTTAGGGTTAGGGTAGGGTTAGGGTTTGAGTTAGGGTTAGGTTTAGGGTTAGGGTTAGGGTTAGGTTTAGGGTTAGGTTTAGGGTTAGGGTTAGGGTTAGGGTTAGGGTTAGGGTTAGTGTTAGGGTTAGCGTTAGGGTTAGGGTTATGGTTAGGGGTTAGGGTTAGGGTTAGGGTTAGGGTTAGGGTTAGGCTTAGGCTTAGGCTTAGGGTTAGGGTTAGGGTTAGTGTTAGTGTTAGGGTTAGGGTTAGGGTTTAGGGTTAGGGTTAGGGTTAGGGTTAGGGTTAGGTTTTGGGTTAGGGTTAGGATTAGGGTTAGGGTTAAAGTTAGTGTTATGGTTAGGGTTAGGGTTAGGGTTATGGTTAGGGTTAGGGTTAGGGTTAGGGTTAGTGTTAGGATTAGTGTTAGTGTTAGTGTTAGGGTTAGGGTTAGGGTTAGGTTTAGGGTTAGGGTTAGGGTTAGGGTTAGGTTTAGGTTTAGGGTTATTGTTAGGGTTAGGGTTAGTGTTAGGATTAGGGTTAGGGTTAGGGTTATTGTTAGGGATTAGGGTTAGGGTTAGGGTTAGGGTAAGGGTTAGGGTTAGGGTTATGGTTAGGATTAAGGTTAGGGTAGGGTTAGGGTTAGGGTTAGGGATAGGGTTTAGGGTTAGGGTTAGGGTTAGGGTTAGTGTTAGGGATTAGGGTTAGGGTTTAAGGTTAGGGTTAGGGTTAGGGTTAGGCTTAGGGTTAGGGTTAGGGTTAGGGTTAGGGTTAGGGTTTAGGTTTAGGGTTAGGGTAAGTGTTAGGGTTAGGGTTAGGGTTAGGGTTAGGGTTAGGGTTAGGGTTAGTGTTAGGATTAGTGTTAGTGTTAGTGTTAGGGTTAGGGTTAGGGTTAGGTTTAGGGTTAGGGTTAGGGTTAGGGTTAGGTTTAGGTTTAGGGTTATTGTTAGGGTTAGGGTTAGTGTTAGGATTAGGGTTAGGGTTAGGGTTAGGGTTAGGGTTAGGGTTAGGGTAGGGTTAGGGTTAGGGTTAGGGTTTAGGGTTAGGGTTAGGGTTAGGGTTAGGGTTAGGGATTAGGGTTAGGGTTTAGGGTTAGGGTTAGGGTTAGGGTTAGGGTTAGGGTTAGTGTTAGGGTTAGGGTTAGGGGTTAGGATTAGGGTTAGGGTTAGGGTTAGGATTTGGTTTAGGGTTAGGGTTAGGGTTAGGATTAGGGTTAGGGTTTAGGGTTAGGGTTAGGGTTATGGTTAGGGTTAGGGTTAGGGTTAGGGGTTAGGGTTAAAAAAAAGAATGTAGAACAGTGTTCCTCTTCCCCTTAGAAGCTTTACTTTGAAAGATAGTCTCGTTCTTTAGAAAGTGTATGAATTTCATGAAATGCTTTTGTGAGAAACACAGATGTGTTTCTGTGAAAAGAAGATTCGTTGTTTGGGTTGTATCAAAATATTGTTAGAATTGAGAACAGTGTTCCTCTTATGTTTAGAAGCTTTAATTGGAGAGATATTCAAATTCATCTGAAAGTGTATGAATTTCATGAAATGCTTTTGTAAGAAAAAAAGACGTGTTTCTGTGAAAAGAAGAATCGTTGTTTGGGATGTATCAAAGTATTGTTAGAATTTAGAACAGTGGTTAGGGTTAGGATTAGGGTTAGGGTCTGGGTTAAGGTTAGGGTTAGTGTTAGGATTTAGGGATAGGGTTAGGGTTAAAGTTACGATTAGGGTTAGGGTTAGGGTTATGGTTTAGTGTTTAGGGTTAGGGTTAGGGTTAGGGTTAGTGTTAGGGGTAAAAAAAAAGAATTTAACACAGTGTTCCTCTTCCTTTTAGAAGCTTTACTTTGAGAGATAATCTCGTTCTTTGAAAGTGTATGAATTTCATGAAATGCTTTTGTGAGAAACACAGATGTATTTCTGTGAAAAGAAGATTCGTTGTTTGGGATGTATCAAAGTATGGTGAGAATTGAGAACAGTGTTCCTCTTCCTTTTAGAAGCTTTTCTTTGAAAGATATTCACATTCATCTGAAAGTGTATGAATTTCATGAAATGCTTTTGTGAGAATCTCCCATGTGTTTCTCTGAAAAGAAGATTCTTTGCTTAGGATATATCAAAGTATTGTTAGAATTGAGAACAGTGTTCGTCTTCTGTTTAGAAGCTTTACTTTGAAAGATATTCACATTCATCTGAAAGTGTATGAATTTCATGAAATGCTTTTGTAAGAAACGTAGACGTGTTTCTGTGAAAAGAAGATTTGTTGTTTGGGATGTATCAAAGTATAGTTAGAATTTAGAACAGTGGTTAGGGTTAGGATTAGGGTTAGGGTCTGGGTTAGGGTTAGTGTTAGGGTTAGCGTTAGGGTTAGGGTTATGGTTAGGGGTTAGGGTTAGGGTTAGGGTTAGGGTTAGGGTTAGGCT
>JAQJZF010000027.1:36817350-36819850 GCA_028537955.1 Microtus californicus | reverse complement strand
ATTTAGAACATTGTTCCTCTTCCCCTTAGAAGCTTTACTTTGAAAGATAGTCTCGTTCTTTAGAAAGTGTATGAATTTTATGAAATGCTTTTGTGAGAAACACAGATGTGTTTCTGTGAAAAGAAGATTCGTTTTTTGGGTTGTATCAAAATATTGTTAGAATTGAGAACAGTGTTCCTCTTATGTTTAGAAGCTTTAATTGGAGAGATATTCACATTCATCTGAAAGTGTATGAATTTCATGAAATGCTTTTGTAAGAAAAAAAGACGTGTTTCTGTGAAAAGAAGAATCGTTGTTTGGGATGTATCAAAGTATTGTTAGAATTTAGAACAGTGGTTAGGGTTAGGATTAGGGTTAGGGTCTGGGTTAGGGTTAGGGTTAGGGTTAGGGTTTAGGGATAGGGTTAGGGTTAGGGTTAAAATTACGATTAGGTTTAGGGTTAGGGTTATGGTTTAGAATTTAGGGTTAGGGTTAGGGTTACGGTTAGTGTTAGGGGTAAAAAAAAAGAATTTAGAACAGTGTTCCTCTTCCCCTTAGAAGCTTTACTTTGAAAGATAATCTCGTTCTTTTGAAAGTGTATGTATTTCATGAAATGCTTTTGTGAGAAACACAGATGTATTTCTGTGAAAAGAAGATTCGTTGTTTGGGATGTATCAAAGTATGGTTAGAATTGAGCACAGTGTTCCTCTTCCTTTTAGAATCTTTTCTTTGAAAGATATTCACATTCATCGGAAAGTGTATGAATTTCATGAAATGCTTTTGTGAGAATCTCCCATGTGTTTCTCTCAAAAGAAGATTCATTGCTTGGGATATATAAAAGTGTTGTTAGAATTGAGAACAGTGTTCCTCTTCTGTTTAGAAGCTTTATTTTGAGAGATATTCACATTCATCTGAAAGTGTATGAATTTCATGAAATGCTTTTGTAAGAAACGTAGACGTGATTGTGAGAAAAGAAGATTCGTTTTGTGGGATGTTTCACAGTATTGTTAGAATTGGGAACAGTGTTCCTCTTACGTTTTGAAGCTTTACTTTGAAAGATAATCACGTTCATTTGAAAGTTTATGAATTTCATGAAATGCTTTTGTGAGAAACACAGACGTGTTTCTGTGAAAAGAAGATTCGTTGTTTGGGATGTATCAAAGTATCCTTAGAATTTTGAATAGTGTTCCTCTTCCCCTTAGAAGCTTTACTTTGAAGGATAATCTTGTTCTTTTGAAAGTGGATGAATTTAATGAAATGCTTTTGTGAGAAACACAGAAGTGTTTTGGTGAAAAGAAGATTCTTTGTTTGCGATGTATCAAAGTATTGTTAGAATTGAGAACAGTGTTCCTCTTCCCCTTAGAAGCTTTACTTTGAAAGATAATCTCGTTCTTTTGAGAGTGTATGAACTTTATATAATGCTTTTGTGAGAAACACAGATGTGTTTCTGTGAAAAGAAGAATCGTTGTTTGGGATGTATCAAAATATGGTTAGAATTGAGAACAGTGTTCCTCTTCCGTTTAGAAGCTTTACTTTGAAAGATATTCACATTCATCTGAAAGTGTATGAATTTCATGAAATGCTTTTGTAAGAAACTTAGACGTGATTGTGTGATATGAAGATTCGTTGTGCGGGATGTTTCACAGTATTGTAAGAATTGAGAACAGTGTTCCACTTCCTTTTAGAAGCTTTATTTTGAAAGATAGTCTCGTTCTTTTGAAATTGTAAGAATTTAATGAAATGCTTTTGTGAGAAACACAGACGTGTTTTGGTGAAAAGAAGATTCTTTGTTTGCGATGTATCAAAGTATTGTTAGAATTGAGAACAGTGTTCCTCTTCCCCTTAGAAGCTTTACTTTGAAAGATATTCACATTCATCTGAAAATGTATGAATTTCATGAAATGCTTTTGTAAAAAACGTAGACGTGTTTCTGTGAAAAGAAGATTTGTTGTTTGGGATGTATCAAAGTACTGTTAGAATTTAGAACAGTGGTTAGGGTTAGCATTAGGGTTAGGTTCTGGGTTAGCGTTAGTGTGAGGGTAAGGGTAAGGTTTAGGGTTATGGTTATGTTTATGGTTAGGGTTAGGGTTAGGGTTAGGGTTAAGGTTAGGGTTAGGGTTAGGGTTAGGGTTTGGGTTTGGGTTAGGGTTAGGGTTAGGGTTAGGGTTAGGATTAGGGTAGGGTTAGGGTTAGGGTTTGGGTTAGGGTTAGGGTTTAGGGTTAGGGTTAGGGTTTAGGGTTAAGGTTAGGGTTAGTTTTAGGGTTAGGGTAAGGGTTAGGGTTAGGGTTAGGGTTAGGGTTAGTGTTAAAAAAAAAGAATTTAGAACAGTGTTCCTCTTCCCCTTAGAAGCTTTACTTTGAAAGATAATCTCGTTCTTTTGAAGGTGTATGAATTTCATGAAATTCTTTTGTGAGAAACATAGAAGTGTTTTGGTGAAAAGAAGATTCTTTGTTTGGGATGTATCAAAGTATTGTTAGAATTGAGAACAGTGTTCCTCTTCCCCTTAGAAGCTTTACTTTG
>JAQJZF010000027.1:36794850-36799850 GCA_028537955.1 Microtus californicus | reverse complement strand
TTTGAAAGATAATCTCGTTCTTTTGAAAGTGTATGAATTTCATGAAATGCTTTTGTGAGAAACACAGACGTGTTTCGGTAAAAAGAAGATTCGTTGTTTGGGATGTATCAAAGTATTGTTAGAATTGAGAACAGTGTTCCTCTTCCCCTTAGAAGTTTTACTTTGAAAGATAATCTCGTTCTTTTGAAAGGGTATGAATTTCATGAAATGCTTTAGTGAGAATCTCCCATCTATTTCTCTGAAAAAAAGATTCATTGTTTGTTATATATTAAAGTATTCTTTGAAGTGAGACCAGTTTTCTTCTTCTCTATAGAAGCTTTATTTTGAAAGATAATCACATTCATTTGAAAGGGTATGAATTTCATGAAATGCTTTTGTGAGAAACACAGACTTCATTCTGTGAAAAGAAGATTCGTTGTTTGGGATGTATCAAAGTGTTTTTAGAATTGAGAACAGTCTTCCTATTCCGTTTAGAAGCTTTACTTTGAGAGATATTCACATTCATCTGAAAGTGTATGAATTTCATGAAATGCTTTTGTAAGAAACGTAGACATGATTGTGTGAAAAGAAGATTCGTTGTGTGGGATGTTTCACAGTATTGTTAGAATAGAGAACAGTGTTCCTCTTACGTTTTGAAGCTTTACTTTGAAATTAAGTCACGTTCATTTGAAAGTGTATGAATTTCATGAAATGCTTTTGTGAGAAACACAGACGTGTTTCGGTGAAAAGAATATTCGTTGTTTAGGATGTATCAAAGTATTGTTAGAATTGAGAACAGTGTTCCTCTTCCCCTTAGAAGTTTTACTTTGAAAGATAATCTCGTTCTTTTGAAAGGGTATGAATTTCATGAAATGCTTTAGTGAGAATCTCCCATCTATTTCTCTGAAAAGAAGATTCATTGTTTGTTATATATTAAAGTATTCTTAGAAGTGAGACCAGTGTTCCTCTTCTCTATAGAAGCTTTATTTTGAAAGATAATCACATTCATTAGAAAGGGTATGAATTTCATGAAATGCTTTTGTGAGAAACACAGACTTCATTCTGTGAAAAGAAGATTCGTTGTTTGGGATGTATCAAAGTGTTTTTAGAATTGAGAAAAGTCTTCCTCTTCCGTTTAGAAGCTTTACTTTGAGAGATATTCACATTCATCTGAAAGTGTATGAATTTCATGAAATGCTTTTGTAAGAAACGTAGACATGATTGTGTGAAAAGAAGATTCGTTGTGTGGGATGTTTCACAGTATTGTTAGAATAGAGAACAGTGTTCCTCTTACGTTTTGAAGCTTTACTTTGAAATTTAGTCACGTTCATTTGAAAGTGTATGAATTTCATGAAATGCTTTGTTGAGAATCTCCCATCTGTTTCTCTGAAAAGAAGATTCATTGTTTGGGATATATTAAAGTATTGTGAGAAGTGAGACCAGTGTTCCTTACCTTAGAAGCTTTACTTTGAAAGATAATCTCGTTCTTTGAAAGTGTATGAATTTCATGAAATGCTTTTGTGAGAAACACAGACGTGTTTCTGTGAAAAGAAGAATCGTTGTTTGGGATGTATCAAAGTGTTGTTGGAATTGAGAACAGTGTTCCTCTTCCGTTTAGATGCTTTACTTTGAAAGATATTAACATTCATCTGAAAGTGTATGAATTTCGTGAAATGCTTTTGTAAGAAAAGTAGACGTGACTGTGTGAAAAGAAGATTCGTTGTGTGGGATGTTTCACAGTATTGATAGAATTGAAACAGTGTTACTCTTATGTTTTGAAGCTTTACTTTGAAAGATAATCACGTTCATTTGAAAGTGTATGAATTTCATGAAATGCTTTTGTGAGAAACACAGACGTGGTTCTGTGAAAAGAAGATTCGTTGTTTGGGATGTATGAAAGTATTGACAGAATTGAGAACAGTGTTCCTCTTCCCCTTAGAAGCTTTATTTGAAAGATAATCTTGTTCCTTTGAAAGTGAATGAATTTCGTGAAATGCTTTTGTGAGAAACACAGACGTGTTTCGGTGAAAAGAAGATTCGTTGTTTGGGAAGTATCAAAGTATTGTTAGAATTGAGAACAGTGTTCCTCTTCCCCTTAGAAGCTTTATTTGATACATAATCTCATTCTTTTGAAAGTATATGAATTTCATGAAATGCTTTTTTGAGAAACACAGACGTGTTTCTGTGAAAAGAAGATTCGTTGTTTGGGATGTATCACAGTGTTGTTAGAATTGAGAACTGTTTTCCTCTTCTGTTTACAAGCTTTACTTTGAGACATATTCACATTCATCTGAAAGTGTATGAATTTCAGGAAATGCTTTTGTAAGAAAAGTAGACGTTTTTGTTTGGAAAGAAATTCGTTGTGTGGGATGTTTCACAGTATTGTTAGAATTGAGAACAGTGTTCCTCTTCCTCTTAGAAGCTTTACTTTGAAAGATAATCTCGTTCTTTTGAAAGTGTATGAATTTCATGAAATGCTTTTGTTAGAAACATAGACGTGTTTCGGTGAAAAGAAGATCCATTGTTTGGGATGTATCAAATTATTGATAGAATTTAGAACAGTGGTTAGGGTTAGGGTTAGGATTAGGGTTAGTGTTAGTGTTAGGGTTAGGGTTAGGGTTAGTGTTAGGGTTAGGGTTGGTGTTAGGGTGAGGGTTAGGTTTAGGGTTAGGGTTTGCGTTAGGGTTAGAGTTAGGGTTAGGGTTTGGGTTAGGGTTAGGGTTATAGTTAGGGTGTGGGTTAGGGTTAGGTTCAGGTTTAGTGTTATGGTTAGGGTTAGGGTTTGGGTTAGGGTTAGGGTTAGGGTTAGGTTTAGTGTTAGGGTTTGTGCTAGGGTTAGGGTTAGGGTTTGGTTTAGGATTAGGTTAAGGGTTAGGGTTAATGTTAGGGTTAGGGTTACGCTTAGGATTAGGGTTAGGGTTAGGTTTATGGTTAGGGTTAGGGTTATGGTTAGGGTTAGGGTTAGGTTTTAGGTTTAGATTAGGGTTAGGGTTAGGGTTAGGGTTAGGTCAGGATAAAAAAAAATTTAGAACAGAGTTACTCTTCCCCTAAGAAGCTTTACTTTGTAAGATAATCTCGTTCTTTTGAAAGTGTATGAATTTCATGAAATGCTTTTGTTAGAAACAGAGACGTGTTTCGGTGAAAAGAAGATCCACTGTTTGGTATGTATCAAAGTATTTATAGAATTTAGAATAGTGGTTAGGGTTAGGGTTAGGATTATGGTTAGTGTTAGGGTTAGGGTTAGGGTTAGGGTTGGTGTTAGGATGAGTGTTTGGGTTAGGTTTAGTGTTTGCGTTAGGGTTAGAGTTAGGGTTAGTTTTTGGGTTAGGGTTAGGGTTAGGGTTACGGTTAGGGAAGGGTTAGGGTTAGGGTTAGGTTTAGGGGTTAAGGTTAGGGTTGGGGTTAGGGTTAGGGTTTGGGTTAGGGTTAGGGTAAGGTTTAGTGTCATAATTAGGGTTAGGGTTAGGGTTAGGTTTAGGGTTAGGGTTAGGTTTTTGGTTAGGGTTAGGGTTATGTTTAGGGTTAGGGATTAGGTTTAGATTTAGGGTTAGGTTTAGGTTTAGGGTTTGGGTTAGGGTTAGTGTTTGGTTTAGGTTTTGGGTTTGGGTTAGGTTTAGGGTAAGGGTAGGGTTATGGTTAGGGTTAGGGATAGGGTTACGGTTAGGGTTAGGGATAGGGTTAGGGTTTAGGTTTAGGGTTAGGGTTAGGGTTAGGGTTAGGATTAAAAAAAAAGAATTTAGAACTTTGTTACTCTTCCCCTACAAACTTTACTTTGAAAGATAAACTCGTTCTTTTGAAAGTGTATGAATTTCATGAAATGCTTTTGTAAGAAACACAGACGTGTTTCTTTTAAAAAAAGATTCGTTGTTTGGGATGTATCAAAGTATTGTTAGAATTGAGAACAGTGTTCCTCTTCTGTTTAGAAGCTTTACTTTGAGAGATATTCACATTCATCTGAAAGTGTATGAATTTCATGAAATGCTTTTGTAAGAAACGTAGACGTGATTGTTTGAAAAGAAGATTCTTTGTGTGGGATGTTTCACAGTATAGTAAGAATTGAGAACAGTTTTCCTCTTCCCCTTAGAAGCTTTATTTTTATAGATAATCTCGTTCTTTTGAAAGTGTATGAATTTCATGAAATGCTTTTGTGAGAAACACAGACGTGTTTCTGTGAAAAGAAGATTCGTTGTTCGCGATGTATCAAAGTATTGTTAGAATTGAAAATAGTGTTCCTCTTCCCCTTAGAAGCTTTACTTTGAAAGATAGTCTCGTTCTTTTGAAAGTGTATGAATTTCATGAAATGCTTTTGTGAGAAACACAGACGTGTTGTTGTGAAAAGAAGATTCGTTGTTCGGGATGTATCAAAGTATTGTTAGAATTGAAAAAAGTGTTCCTCTTTCCCTTAGAAGCTTTACTTTTAAAGATAGTCTTGTTCTTTTGAAAGTGTATGAATTTCATTAAATGCTTTTGTTAGAAACAGAGATGTGTTTCAGTGAAAAGAAGATCCGTTGTTTGTGATGTATCAAAGTATTGTTAGAATTTAGAACAGTGGTTAGGGTTAGGGTTAGATTTATGGTTAGTGTTAGGGTTACGGTTAGGGTTAGTGTTAGGGTTAGTGTTACGGTTAAGGTTAGGGGAAGGGTTTGATAAGGGTTAGGGTTAGGGTAGGGTTAGGGTTAGTGTTAGGGTTAGGGTTAGGTTTTGGGTTAGGGTTAGGGTAGGATTAGGGTTAGGGTTAGGGGTTAGGGTTAGGGTTAGGGTTAGGGTTAGGCTTAGGGACATGGTTTGGGTTAAAGTTAGGGTTAGGGTTAGTGTTAGGGTGAGGGTTAGGTTTGCTGTTAGTGTTTGTGTTAGGGTTAGAGTTAGGGTTAGGGTTAGGTTAGGGTTAGGGTTTACGTTAGGGTTAGGGTTAGGGTTTGGGTTAGGGTTAGGGTTATGTTTTGCGTTAGGTTTAGGGTTTACTGTTAGGGTTTGGGTTAGGGTTACGGTTAGGGTTAAAAAAATTTAAAACAGTGTTACTC
>JAQJZF010000027.1:36774850-36792350 GCA_028537955.1 Microtus californicus | reverse complement strand
TTAGGGTTAGGGTTAGGGTTAGGATTAGGGTTAGTGTTAGGGTTAGGGTTAGGGTTAGGATAGTGTTAGGGTGAGGGTTAGGGTTAGGGTTAGGGTTTGCGTCAGGGTTAGAGTTAGGGTTAGGGTTAGGGCTAGGGTTAGGGTTAGGGAAGGGTTAGGGTTAGGGTTAGGGTTTGGGATAGTGTTAGGCTAAGGGTTAGGGTTATGGTTAGGGTTAGGGTTTAGAGTTAGTGTTAGGGTAGGGTTAGGGTTAGGATTAAAAAAAAAGAATTTAGATCAGTGTTCCTCTTCCCCTAAGAAGCTTTACTTTGAAAGATAATATTGTTCTTTTGAAAGTGTATGAATTTCATGATATGCTTTTGTAAGAAACACAGACGTGTTTCTTTGAAAAGAAGATTTGTTGTTTGGGATGTATCAAAGTATTGTTAGATTTGAGAACAGTGATCCTCTTCCCCTTTGAAACTTTACTTTCCAAGATAATCTCGTTCTTTTGAAACTGTATGAATTTCATGAAATGCTTTTGTGATATGTGTTTCATTGAAAAGAAGATTCAATGTTTGGGATGTATCAAAGTATTGTTAGAATAAGAACAGTGTTCGTGTTCCACTTCCCCTTAGAAGCTTAACTTTGAAAGATAATCTCGTTCTTTTGAAAGTGTATGAATTTCATGAAATGCTTTTGTGAGAAACACAGATGTGTTTCTGTGAAAAGAAGATTCGTTGTTTGGGACGTATAAATGTATTGTTAGAATTGAGAACAGTATTCATCTTCTGTTTAGAGCTTTATTTTGGGAGATATTCACATTCATCTGAAAGTGTATGAATTTCATGAAATGCTTTTGTAAGAAACGGAGACGTGATTGTGTGAAAAAAAGATTCGTTGTGTGGGATGTTTCACAGTATTTTTAAAATGGAGAACAGTGTTCCTCTTCCGTTTTGAAGCTTTCCTTTGAAAGATAATCTCGTTCTTTTGAAAGTGTATGAATTTCATGAAATGCTTTTGTGAGAAACACAGACGTGTTTCGGTAAAAAGAAGATTCGTTGTTTGGGATGTATCAAAGTATTGTTAGAATTGAGAACAGTGTTCCTCTTCCCCTTAGAAGTTTTACTTTGAAAGATAATCTCGTTCTTTTGAAAGGGTATGAATTTCATGAAATGCTTTAGTGAGAATCTCCCATCTATTTCTCTGAAAAGAAGATTCATTGTTTGTTATATATTAAAGTATTCTTTGAAGTGAGACCAGTTTTCCTCTTCTCTATAGAAGCTTTATTTTGAAAGATAATCACATTCATTTGAAAGGGTATGAATTTCATGAAATGCTTTTGTGAGAAACACAGACTTCATTCTGTGAAAAGAAGATTCGTTGTTTGGGATGTATCAAAGTGTTTTTAGAATTGAGAACAGTCTTCCTCTTCCGTTTAGAAGCTTTATTTTGAGAGATATTCACATTCATCTGAAAGTGTATGAATTTCATGAAATGCTTTTGTAAGAAACGTAGACATGATTGTGTGAAAAGAAGATTCGTTGTGTGGGATGTTTCACAGTATTGTTAGAATAGAGAACAGTGTTCCTCTTACGTTTTGAAGCTTTACTTTGAAATTTAGTCACGTTCATTTGATAGTGTATGAATTTCATGAAATGCTTTTGTGAGAAACACAGACGTGTTTCGGTGAAAAGAATATTCGTTGTTTAGGATGTATCAAAGTATTGTTAGAATTGAGAACAGTGTTCCTCTTCCCCTTAGAAGTTTTACTTTGAAAGATAATCTCGTTCTTTTGAAAGGGTATGAATTTCATGAAATGCTTTAGTGAGAATCTCCCATCTATTTCTCTGAAAAGAAGATTCATTGTTTGTTATATATTAAAGTATTCTTAGAAGTGAGACCAGTGTTCCTCTTCTCTATAGAAGCTTTATTTTGAAATATAATCACATTCATTTGAAAGGGTATGAATTTCATGAAATGCTTTTGTGAGAAACACAGACTTCATTCTGTGATAAGAAGATTCGTTGTTTGGGATGTATCAAAGTGTTTTTAGAATTGAGAACAGTCTTCCTCTTCCGTTTAGAAGCTTTACTTTGAAAGATATTCACATTCATCTGAAAGTGTATGAATTTCATGAAATGCTTTTGTAAGAAACGTAGACATGATTGTGTGAAAAGAAGATTCGTTGTGTGGGATGTTTCACAGTATTGTTAGAATAGAGAACAGTGTTCCTCTTACGTTTTGAAGCTTTACTTTGAAATTTAGTCACGTTCATTTGAAAGTGTATGAATTTCATGAAATGCTTTGTTGAGAATCTCCCATCTGTTTCTCTGAAAAGAAGATTCATTGTTTGGGATATATTAAAGTATTGTGAGAAGTGAGACCAGTGTTCCTTACCTTAGAAGCTTTACTTTGAAAGATAATCTCGTTCTTTGAAAGTGTATGAATTTCATGAAATGCTTTTGTGAGAAACACAGACGTGTTTCTGTGAAAAGAAGATTCGTTGTTTGGGATGTATCAAAGTGTTGTTGAAATTGAGAACAGTGTTCCTCTTCCGTTTAGATGCTTTACTTTGAAAGATATTAACATTCATCTGAAAGTGTATGAATTTCGTGAAATGCTTTTGTAAGAAAAGTAGACGTGACTGTGTGAAAAGAAGATTCGTTGTGTGGGATGTTTCACAGTATTGATAGAATTGAAACAGTGTTACTCTTATGTTTTGAAGCTTTACTTTGAAAGATAATCACGTTCATTTGAAAGTGTATGAATTTCATGAAATGCTTTTGTGAGAAACACAGACGTGGTTCTGTGAAAAGAAGATTCGTTGTTTGGGATGTATGAAAGTATTGACAGAATTGAGAACAGTGTTCCTCTTCCCCTTAGAAGCTTTATTTTGAAAGATAATCTCGTTCCTTTGAAAGTGAATGAATTTCGTGAAATGCTTTTGTGAGAAACACAGACGTGTTTCGGTGAAAAGAAGATTCGTTGTTTGGGAAGTATCAAAGTATTGTTAGAATTGAGAACAGTGTTCCTCTTCCCCTTAGAAGCTTTATTTGATACATAATCTCATTCTTTTGAAAGTGTATGAATTTCATGAAATGCTTTTTTGAGAAACACAGACGTGTTTCTGTGAAAAGAAGATTCGTTGTTTGGGATGTATCACAGTGTTGTTAGAATTGAGAACTGTGTTCCTCTTCTGTTTAGAAGCTTTACTTTGAGACATATTCACATTCATCTGAAAGTGTATGAATTTCAGGAAATGCTTTTGTAAGAAATGTATACGTTTTTGTTTGGAAAGAAATTCGTTGTGTGGGATGTTTCACAGTATTGTTAGAATTGAGAACAGTGTTCCTCTTCCTCTTAGAAGCTTTACTTTGAAAGATAATCTCGTTCTTTTGAAAGTGTATGAATTTCATGAAATGCTTTTGTTAGAAACAGAGACGTGTTTCGGTGAAAAGAAGATCCATTGTTTGGGATGTATCAAATTATTGATAGAATTTAGAACAGTGGTTAGGGTTAGGGTTAGGATTAGGGTTAGTGTTAGTGTTAGGGTTAGGGTTAGGGTTAGTGTTAGGGTTAGGGTTGGTGTTAGGGTGAGGGTTAGGGTTAGGGTTAGGGTTAGGGTTTGCGTTAGGGTTAGAGTTAGGGTTAGGGTTTGGGTTAGGGTTAGGGTTATAGTTAGGGTGTGGTTTAGGGTTAGGTTCAGGTTTAGTGTTATGGTTAGGGTTAGGGTTAGGGTTAGGGTTAGGGTTTGGGTTAGGGTTAGGGTTAGGGTTAGGTTTAGTGTTAGGGTTTGTGCTAGGGTTAGGGTTAGGGTTTGGTTTAGGATTAGGTTAAGGGTTAGGGTTAATGTTAGGGTTAGGGTTACGCTTAGGGTTAGGGTTAGGGTTAGGTTTATGGTTAGGGTTAGGGTTATGGTTAGGGTTAGGGTTAGGGTTAGGTTTTAGGTTTAGATTAGGGTTAGGGTTAGGGTTAGGGTTAGGTTAGGATAAAAAAAAATTTAGAACAGAGTTACTCTTCCCCTAAGAAGCTTTACTTTGTAAGATAATCTCGTTCTTTTGAAAGTGTATGAATTTCATGAAATGCTTTTGTTAGAAACAGAGACGTGTTTTGGTGAAAAGAAGATCCACTGTTTGGTATGTATCAAAGTATTTATAGAATTTAGAATAGTGGTTAGGGTTAGGGTTAGGATTATGGTTAGTGTTAGGGTTAGGGTTAGGGTTAGGGTTGGTGTTAGGATGAGTGTTTGGGTTAGGTTTAGTGTTTGCGTTAGGGTTAGAGTTAGGGTTAGTTTTTGGGTTAGGGTTAGGGTTAGGGTTACGGTTAGGGAAGGGTTAGGGTTAGGGTTAGGTTTAGGGGTTAAGGTTAGGGTTGGGGTTAGGGTTAGGGTTTGGGTTAGGGTTAGGGTAAGGTTTAGTGTTATGATTAGGGTTAGGGTTAGGGTTAGGTTTAGGGTTAGGGTTAGGTTTTTGGTTAGGGTTAGGGTTAGGTTTAGGGTTAGGGATTAGGTTTAGATTTAGGGTTAGGTTTAGGTTTAGGGTTTGGGTTAGGGTTAGTGTTTGGTTTAGGTTTAGGGTTTGGGTTAGGTTTAGTGTAAGGGTAGGGTTATGGTTAGGGTTAGGGATAGGGTTACGGTTAGGGTTAGGGATAGGGTTAGGGTTTAGGGTTAGGGTTAGGGTTAGGGTTAGGGTTAGGATTAAAAAAAAAGAATTTAGAACTTTGTTACTCTTCCCCTATGAACTTTACTTTGAAAGATAAACTCGTTCTTTTGAAAGTGTATGAATTTCATGATATGCTTTTGTAAGAAACACAGACGTGTTTCTTTTAAAAGAAGATTCGTTGTTTGGGATGTATCAAAGTATTGTTAGAATTGAGAACAGTGTTCCTCTTCTGTTTAGAAGCTTTACTTTGAGAGATATTCACATTCATCTGAAAGTGTATGAATTTCATGAAATGCTTTTGTAAGAAACGTAGACGTGATTGTTTGAAAAGAAGATTCTTTGTGTGGGATGTTTCACAGTATAGTAAGAATAGAGAACAGTGTTCCTCTTCCCCTTAGAAGCTTTATTTTTATTGATAATCTCGTTCTTTTGAAAGTGTATGAATTTCATGAAATGCTTTTGTGAGAAACACAGACGTGTTTCTGTGAAAAGAAGATTCGTTGTTCGCGATGTATCAAAGTATTGTTAGAATTGAAAATAGTGTTCCTCTTCCCCTTAGAAGCTTTACTTTGAAAGATAGTCTCGTTCTTTTGAAAGTGTATGAATTTCATGAAATGCTTTTGTGAGAAACACAGACGTGTTGTTGTGAAAAGAAGATTCGTTGTTTGGGATGTATCAAAGTATTGTTAGAATTGAAAAAAGTGTTCCTCTTTCCCTTAGAAGCTTTACTTTTAAAGATAGTCTTGTTCTTTTGAAAGTGTATGAATTTCATTAAATGCTTTTGTTAGAAACAGAGATGTGTTTCAGTGAAAAGAAGATCCGTTGTTTGTGATGTATCAAAGTATTGTTAGAATTTAGAACAGTGGTTAGGGTTAGGGTTAGATTTATGGTTAGTGTTAGGGTTACGGTTAGGGTTAGTGTTAGGGTTAGTGTTACGGTTAAGGTTAGGGTAAGGGTTTGATAAGGGTTAGGGTTAGGGTAGGGTTAGGGTTAGTGTTAGGGTTAGGGTTAGGTTTTGGGTTAGGGTTAGGGTAGGGTTAGGGTTAGGGTTAGGCTTAGGGATATGGTTTGGGTTAAAGTTAGGGTTAGGGTTAGTGTTAGGGTGAGGGTTAGGGTTGCTGTTAGTGTTTGCGTTAGGGTTAGAGTTAGGGTTAGGGTTAGGTTAGGGTTAGGGTTTACGTTAGGGTTAGGGTTAGGGTTTGGGTTAGGGTTAGGGTTATATTTTGCGTTAGGGTTAGGGTTTACTGTTAGGGTTTGGGTTAGGGTTACGGTTAGGGTTAAAAAAATTTAAAACAGTGTTACTCTTCCCCTTAGAAGCTTTACTTTGAAAGTTAATCTCGTTCTTTTGAAAGTTTATGAATTTCATGAAATGCTTTTGTAAGAAACACAGACATGTTTCTTTGAAAAGAAGATTCGTTGTTTGGGATGTATCAAAGTATTGTTAGAATTGAGAAGAGTGTTCCTCTTCTGTTTAGAGCTTTACTCTGAGAGATATTCAAATTCATCTGAAAGTGTATGAATTTCACGAAATGCTTTTGTAAGAAACGTAGACGTGATTGTTTGAAAAGAAGATTCGTTGTGTGGGATGTTTCACAGTATTGTTAGAATTGAGAACAGTGTTCCTGTTCCCCTTAGAAGCTTTACTTTGAAAGATAATCTCGTTCTTTTGAAAGTGTATGAATTTCATGAAATGCTTTTGTGAGAAACACAGATGTGTTTCTGTGAAAAGAAAATTCATTGTTTGGGATGTATCAATGTATTGTTAGAATTAAGAACAGTGTTCCTGTTCCAATTAGAAGCTTTACTTTGAAAGATAGTCTCATTCTTTTGAATGTGTATGAATTTCATGAAATGCTTTAGTTAGAAACAGAGACGTGTTTCGGTGAAAAGAAGATCAGTTTTTTGGGATGTATCAAAGTATTGATAGAATTTACAACAGTGGTTAGGGTTAGTGTTAGGATTAGGGTTAGTGTTAGGGTTAGTGTTAGGGTTAGGGTTAGGATTAGGGTTAGTGTTAGGGTGAGAGTTAGGGTTAGGGTTAGGGTTTGGGTTACGGTTAGGGTAAGGGTTAGTGTTATGGTTAGGGTTAGGGTTAGGATTTGGGTTAGGGTTAGGGTTAGGGTTTGGGTTAGGGTTAGGTTTAGGGTTAGGTTTAGGTTTAAGTTTAAGGTTTAGGTTAGGGTTAGGGTTAGGGTTAGGTTTAGGGTTAATTTTAGGGTTTGGGGTAGGGTTAGGTTAAGGGTTAGGGTTATGGTTTGGGTTAGGGTTACGGTTAGGGCTAGGGTTAGGTTTAGGGTTTAGGGTTAGGGTTAGAGATAGGGTTAGGATTAGGATAAAAAAAAGAATTTAGAACAGTGTTACTCTTCCCCTAAGAAGCTTTACTTTGAAAGATAATCTCGTTCTTTTCAAAGTGTATGAATTTCATGAAATGCTTTTGTAAGAAACACAGACGTGTTACTGTGAAAAGAAGATTCGTTGTTTGGGATGTATCATAGGATTGTGAGAATTTAGGTCAGTGGTTAGGTTTAGGGTTAGGATTAGGGTTAGGGTTAGGGTTAAGGTTAGGGTTAATGTTAGGGTTAGTGTTAGGGTTAGCATTAGTGTTAGGGTTAGGGTTTGCGTTAGCGTTAGGGTTAGGGTTAGGTTTTGGGTTAGGGTTAGGGTTTGGGTTAGGGTTAGGGTTAGGGTTAGGGTTAAGGTAGGGCTGGGTTAGGGTTAGGGGTTTGGGTTAGGGTTAGGGTTAGGGTTAGAGTTTGGGTTAGGGTTAGGTTTAGGGTTAGGGTTAGGGTTAGGTTTAAAAGAAAGAATTTAGAACAGTGTTACTCTTCCCCTAAGAAGCTTTACTTTGAAAGATAATCTCGTTCTTTTAAAAGGGTAGGAATTTCATGATATGCTTTTGTAAGAAACACAGACGTGTTTCTTTGAAAAGAAGATTCGTTGTTTGGGATGTATCAAAGTATTTTAGAATTGAGAACAGTGTTCCTCTTCTGTTTAGAAGCTTTACTTTGAGACATATTCACATTCATCTGAAAGTGTATGAATTTCAGGAAATGCTTTAGTAAGAAACGTAGACGTGATTGTTTGAAAAGAAATTCGTTGTGTGGGATGTTTCACAGTATTGTTAGAATTGAGAACAGTGTTCCTCTTCCTCTTAGAATCTTTACTTTGAAAGACAATCTCTTTCGTTTGAAAGTGTATGAATTTCATGAAATGCTTTTGTTAGAAACAGAGACGTGTTTCCGTGAAAAGAAGATCCATTGTTTGGGATGTATCAAATTATTGATAGAATTTAGAACAGTGGTTAGGGTTAGGGTTAGGATTAGGGTTAGTGTTAGTGTTAGGGTTAGGGTTAGTGTTAGGGTTAGGGTTGGTGTTAGGGTGAGGGTTAGGGTTAGGGTTAGGGTTTGCGTAAGGGTTAGAGTTAGGGTTAGGGTTTGGGTTAGGGTTAGGGTTATAGTTAGGGTTTGGGTTAGGGTTAGGGTAAGGTTTAGTGTTATGGTTAGGGTTAGGTTTAGGGTTAGGGTTTGGGTAGGGTTAGGGTTGGGGTTAGTGTTAGGGTTAGGGTTAGGGTTTGTGTTGGGTTAGGGTTAGTGTTAGGGTTTGGTTTATTGTTAGGTTAAGGTTTAGGGTTAAGGTTAGGGTTAGGGTTACGGTTAGGGTTAGGGTTAGGGTTAGGGTTAGGTTTATGGTTAGGGTTAGGGTTACGGTTAGGGTTAGGATTAGGTTTTAGGGTTAGATTAGGGTTAGAGTTAGGGTTAGGGTTAGGGTTAGGATTAAAAAAAATTTAGAACAGAGTTACTCTTCCCCTAAGAAGCTTTACTTTGAAAGATAATCTCGTTCTTTTGAAAGTGTATGAATTTCATGAAATGCTTTTGTTAGAAACAGAGACCATTTTCGGTGAAAAGAAGATCCACTGTTTGGTATGTATCAAAGTATTTATAGAATTTAGAATAGTGGTTAGGGTTAGTGTTAGGATTATGGTTAGTGTTAGGGTTAGGGTTAGGTTAAGGTTGGTGTTAGGATGAGTGTTAGGGTTAGGTTTAGTGTTTGCGTTAGGGCTAGAGTTAGGGTTAGGTTTTGGGTTAGGGTTAGGGTTAGGGTTACGGTTAGGGAAGGGTTAGGGTTAGTGTTAGGTTTAGGGGTTAATGTTAGGGTTGGGGTTAGGGTTAGGGTTTGGGTTAGGGTTAGGGTAAGGTTTAGTGTTATGATTAGGGTTAGGGTTAGGGTTAGGTTTAGGTTTGGGTTAGGGTTAGGTTTAGGGTTAGGGTTAGGGTTAGGGTTTGGGTTAGCGTTAGGGTTAGGGTTAGGGTTTGGTTAAGGGTTAGGGTAAGGGTTAGGGTTATGGTTAGGGTTAGGGTTACCGTTAATGTTATTGTTAGGGTTAGGGTTTAGGGTTAGGGTTAGGGTTAGGGTTAGGGTTAGGGTTAGGATTAAAAAAAAGAATTAAGAACAGAGTTATTCTTCCCCTAAGAAGCTTTAATTTGAAAGATAATCTCGTTCTTTTGAAAGTGTATGAATTTCATGAAATGCTTTTGTAAGAAACACAGACGTTTTTCGGTGAAAAGAAGATCCGTTGTTTGGGACGTATAAAAGTATTGTTAGAATTGAGAACAGTGTTCCTCTTCCCCTTAGAAGTTTTACTTTGAAAGATAATCTCGTTCTTTTGAAAGGGTATGAATTTCATGAAATGCTTTAGTGAGAATCTCCCATCTATTTCTCTGAAAAGAAGATTCATTGTTTGTTATATATTAAAGTATTCTTAGAAGTGAGACCAGTGTTCCTCTTCTCTATAGAAGCTTTATTTTGAAAGATAATCACATTCATTTGAAAGGGTATGAATTTCATGAAATGCTTTTGTGAGAAACACAGACTTCATTCTGTGAAAAGATGATTCGTTGTTTGGGATGTATCAAAGTGTTTTTAGAATTGAGAACAGTCTTCCTCTTCCGTTTAGAAGCTTTACTTTGAGAGATATTCACATTCATCTGAAAGTGTATGAATTTCATGAAATGCTTTTGTAAGAAACGTAGACATGATTGTGTGAAAAGAAGATTCGTTGTGTGGGATGTTTCACAGTATTGGTAGAATAGAGAACAGTGTTCCTCTTACGTTTTGAAGCTTTACTTTGAAATTTAGTCACGTTCATTTGAAAGTGTATGAATTTCATGAAATGCTTTTGTGAGAAACACAGACGTGTTTCGGTGAAAAGAATTTTCGTTGTTTAGGATGTATCAAAGTATTGTTAGAATTGAGAACAGTGTTCCTCTTCCCCTTAGAAGTTTTACTTTGAAAGATAATCTCGTTCTTTTGAAAGGGTATGAATTTCATGAAATGCTTTAGTGAGAATCTCCCATCTATTTCTCTGAAAAGAAGATTCATTGTTTGTTATATATTAAAGTATTCTTAGAAGTGAGACCAGTGTTCCTCTTCTCTATAGAAGCTTTATTTTGAAAGATAATCACATTCATTTGAAAGGGTATGAATTTCATGAAATGCTTTTGTGAGAAACACAGACTTCATTCTGTGAAAAGAAGATTCGTTGTTTGGGATGTATCAAAGTGTTTTTAGAATTGAGAACAGTCTTCCTCTTCCGTTTAGAAGCTTTACTTTGAGAGATATTCACATTCATCTGAAAGTGTATGAATTTCATGAAATGCTTTTGTAAGAAACATAGACATGATTGTGTGAAAAGAAGATTCGTTGTGTTGGAAGTTTCACAGTATTGTTAGAATAGAGAACAGTGTTCCTCTTACGTTTTGAAGCTTTACTTTGAAATTTAGTCACGTTCATTTGAAAGTGTATGAATTTCATGAAATGCTTTGTTGAGAATCTCCCATCTGTTTCTCTGAAAAGAAGATTCATTGTTTGGGATATATTAAAGTATTGTGAGAAGTGAGACCAGTGTTCCTTACCTTAGAAGCTTTACTTTGAAAGATAATCTCGTTCTTTGAAAGTGTATGAATTTCATGAAATGCTTTTGTGAGAAACACAGACGTGTTTCTGTGAAAAGAAGATTCGTTGTTTGGGATGTATCAAAGTGTTGTTGGAATTGAGAACAGTGTTCCTCTTCCGTTTAGATGCTTTACTTTGAAAGATATTAACATTCATCTGAAAGTGTATGAATTTCGTGAAATGCTTTTGTAAGAAAAGTAGACGTGACTGTGTGAAAAGAAGATTCGTTGTGTGGGATGTTTCACAGTATTGATAGAATTGAAACAGTGTTACTCTTATGTTTTGAAGCTTTACTTTGAAAGATAATCACGTTCATTTGAAAGTGTATGAATTTCATGAAATGCTTTTGTGAGAAACACAGACGTGGTGATGTGAAAAGAAGATTCGTTGTTTGGGATGTATGAAAGTATTGACAGAATTGAGAACAGTGATCCTCTTCCCCTTAGAAGCTTTATTTTGAAAGATAATCTCGTTCCTTTGAAAGTGAATGAATTTCGTGAAATGCTTTTGTGAGAAACACAGACGTGTTTCGGTGAAAAGAAGATTCGTTGTTTGGGAAGTATCAAGGTATTGTTAGAATTGAGAACAGTGTTCCTCTTCCCCTTAGAAGCTTTATTTGATACATAATCTCATTCTTTTGAAAGTGTATGAATTTCATGAAATGCTTTTTTGAGAAACACAGACGTGTTTCTGTGAAAAGAAGATTCGTTGTTTGGGATGTATCACAGTGTTGTTAGAATTGAGAACTGTGTTCCTCTTCTGTTTAGAAGCTTTACTTTGAGACATATTCACATTCATCTGAAAGTGTATGAATTTCAGGAAATGCTTTTGTAAGAAAAGTAGACGTTTTTGTTTGGAAAGAAATTCGTTGTGTGGGATGTTTCACAGTATTGTTAGAATTGAGAACAGTGTTCCTCTTCCTCTTAGAAGCTTTACTTTGAAAGATAATCTCGTTCTTTTGAAAGTGTATGAATTTCATGAAATGCTTTTGTTAGAAACAGAGACGTGTTTTGGTGAAAAGAAGATCCATTGTTTGGGATGTATCAAATTATTGATAGAATTTAGAACAGTTGTTAGGGTTAGGGTTAGGATTAGGGTTAGTGTTAGTGTTAGGGTTAGGGTTAGGGTTAGTGTTAGGGTTAGGGTTGGTGTTAGGGTGAGGGTTAGGTTTAGGGTTAGGGTTTGCGTTAGGGTTAGAGTTAGGGTTAGGGTTTGGGTTAGGGTTAGGGTTATAGTTAGGGTGTGGGTTAGGGTTAGGGTAAGGTTTAGTGTTATGGTTAGGGTTAGGGTTAGGGTTTGGGTTAGGGTTAGGGTTAGGGTTAGGGTTAGGTTTAGTGTTAGGGTTTGTGCTAGGGTTAGGGTTAGTGTTTGGTTTAGGGTTAGGTTAAGGGTTAGGGTTCATGTTAGGGTTAGGGTTACGCTTAGGGTTAGGGTTAGGGTTAGGTTTATGGTTAGGGTTAGGGTTATGGTTAGGGTTAGGGTTAGGGTTAGGTTTTATGTTTAGATTAGGGTTAGGGTTAGGGTTAGGGTTAGGTTAGGATAAAAAAAATTTAGAACAGAGTTACTCTTCCCCTAAGAAGCTTTACTTTGTAAGATAATCTCGTTCTTTTGAAAGTGTATGAATTTCATGAAATGCTTTTGTTAGAAACAGAGACGTGTTTCGGTGAAAAGAAGATCCACTGTTTGGTATGTATCAAAGTATTTATAAAATTTAGAATAGTGGTTAGGGTTAGGGTTAGGATTATGGTTAGTGTAAGGGTTAGGGTTAGGGTTAGTGTTGGTGTTAGGATGAGTGTTTGGGTTAGGATTAGTGTTTGCGTTAGGGTTAGAGTTAGGGTTAGTTTTTGGGTTAGGGTTAGGGTTAGGGTTACGGTTAGGGAAGGGTTAGGGTTAGGGTTAGGTTTAGGGGTTAAGGTTAGGGTTGGGGTTAGGGTTAGGGTTTGGGTTAGGGTTAGGGTAAGGTTTAGTGTTATGATTAGGGTTAGGGTTAGGGTTAGGTTTAGGGTTTGGGTTAGGGTTAGGTTTAGGGTTAGAGTTAGGGTTAGGGTTTGGGTTAGCGTTAGGGTTAGGGTTAGGGTTAGGGTTTGGTTTAGGGTTAGGGTAAGGGTTAGGGTTATGGTTAGGGTTAGGATTAAAAAAAAGAATTAAGAACAGAGTTACTCTTCCCCTAAGAAGCTTTAATTTGAAAGATAATCTCGTTCTTTTGAAAGTGTATGAATTTCATGAAATGCTTTTGTAAGAAACACAGACGTGTTTCGGTAAAAGAAGATCTGTTGTTTGGGACGTATCAAAGTATTGTTAGAATTGAGAACAGTATTCATCTTCTGTTTAGAGCTTTATTTTGGGAGATATTCACATTCATCTGAAAGTGTATGAATTTCATGAAATGCTTTTGTAAGAAACGGAGACGTGATTGTGTGAAAAGAAGATTCGTTGTGTGGGTTTTTTCACAGTATTTTTAAAATTGAGAACAGTGTTCCTCTTCCGTTTTGAAGCTTTCCTTTGAAAGATAATCTCGTTCTTTTGAAAGTGTATGAATTTCATGAAATGCTTTTGTGAGAAACACAGACGTGTTTCAGTGAAAAGAATATTCGTTGTTTGGGATGTATCAAAGTATTGTTAGAATTGAGAACAGTGTTCCTCTTCCCCTTAGAAGTTTTACTTTGAAAGATAATCTCGTTCTTTTGAAAGGGTATGAATTTCATGAAATGCTTTAGTGAGAATCTCCCATCTATTTCTCTGAAAAGAAGATTCATTGTTTGTTATATATTAAAGTATTCTTAGAAGTGAGACCAGTGTTCCTCTTCTCTATAGAAGCTTTATTTTGAAAGATAATCACATTCATTTGAAAGGGTATGAATTTCATGAAATGCTTTTGTGAGAAACACAGACTTCATTCTGTGAAAAGAAGATTCGTTGTTTGGGATGTATCAAAGTGTTTTTAGAATTGAGAACAGTCTTCCTCTTCCGTTTAGAAGCTTTACATTGAGAGATATTCACATTCATCTGAAAGTGTATGAATTTCATGAAATGCTTTTGTAAGAAACGTAGACATGATTGTGTGAAAAGAAGATTCGTTGTGTGGGATGTTTCACAGTATTGTTAGAATAGAGAACAGTGTTCCTCTTACGTTTTGAAGCTTTACTTTGAAATTTAGTCACGTTCATTTGAAAGTGTATGAATTTCATGAAATGCTTTGTTGAGAATCTCCCATCTGTTTCTCTGAAAAGAAGATTCATTGTTTGGCATATATTAAAGTATTGTGAGAAGTGAGACCAGTGTTCCTTACCTTAGAAGCTTTACTTTGAAAGATAATCTCGTTCTTTGAAAGTGTATGAATTTCATGAAATGCTTTTGTGAGAAACACAGACGTGTTTCTGTGAAAAGAAGATTCGTTGTTTGGGATGTATCAAAGTGTTGTTGGAATTGAGAACAGTGTTCCTCTTCCGTTTAGATGCTTTACTTTGAAAGATATTAACATTCATCTGAAAGTGTATGAATTTCGTGAAATGCTTTTGTAAGAAACGTAGACGTGACTGTGTGAAAAGAAGATTCGTTGTGTGGGATGTTTCACAGTATTGATAGAATTGAAACAGTGTTACTCTTATGTTTTGAAGCTTTACTTTGAAAGATAATCTCGTTCATTTGAAAGTGTATGAATTTCATGAAATGCTTTTGTGAGAAACACAGACGTGGTTCTGTGAAAAGAAGATTCGTTGATTGGGATGTATGAAAGTATTGACAGAATTGAGAACAGTGTTCCTCTTCCCCTTAGAAGCTTTACTTTGAAAGATAATCTCGTTCCTTTGAAAGTGTATGAATTTCGTGAAATGCTTTTGTGAGAAACACAGACGTGTTTCAGTGAAAAGAAGATTCGTTGTTTGGGAATTATCAAAGTATTGTTAGAATTGAGAACAGTGTTCCTCTTCCCCTTAGAAGCTTTATTTGATACATAATCTCATTTTTGAAAGTGTATGAATTTCATGAAATGCTTTTTTGAGAAACACAGACGTGTTTCGGTAAAAAGAAGATTCGTTGTTTGGGATGTATCAAAGTATTGTTAGAAGTGAGAACAGTGTTCCTCTTCCCCTTTAGAAGCTTTACTTTAAAGATAATCTCATTCTTTTGAAAGTGTATGAATTTCATGAAATGCTTTTTTGAGAAACACAGACGTGTTTCTGTGAAAAGAAGATTCATTGTTTGGCATGTATCACAGTGTTGTTAGAATTGAGAACTGTGTTCCTCTTCCGTTTAGAAGCTTTACTTTGAAAGATATTCACATTCATCTGAAAGTGCATGTATTTCATGAAATGCTTTTGTATGATACGTAGACGTGATTGTGTGAAAAGAAGATTCGTTTTGTGGGATGTTTCACAGTATTGTTACAATTGAGAACAGTGATCCTCTTCCGTTTTTAAACTTTACTTTGAAAGATAATCACGTTCATTTGAAAGTGTATGAATTTCATGAAATGCTTTTGTGAGAAACACAGACGTATTTGGGTAAAAGAATATTCGATGTGTGGGATGTATCAAAGTATTTTTAGAATTGAGAACAGTGTTCCTCTTCCCCTTAGAAGCCTTACTTTGAAAGATAATCTCGTTCTTTTGAATGTGTATGAATTTCATGAAATGCTTTTGTGAGAAACATAGACGTGTTTCTGTGAAAAGAAGATTCGTTGTTCGGGATGTATCAAAGTATTGTTAGAATTGAGAATAGTGTTCACCTTCCCCTTAGAAGCTTTACTTTGAAAGATAGTCTCTTTCTTTTGAAAGTGTATGAATTTCATGAAATGCTTTTGTTAGAAACAGAGATGTGTTTCAGTGAAAAGAAGATCCGTTGTTTGTGATGTATCAAAGTATTGTTAGAATTTAGAACAGTGGTTCGGGTTAGGGTTAGGATTAGGGTTTTTGTTCGGGTTTGGGTTAGGGTTAGGGTTAGGGTTAGGGTTAGTGTTATGGTTAGGGTTAGTTTAGTGTTAGGGTTTGCGTTAGGGTTAGGGTTAGTGTTAGGGTTAGTGTTCGGTTTACGATTAGGGTTAGGGTTAGGGTTTGGGTTAAGGTTAGGGTTAGGATTAGGTTTAGGGTTAGGTTTAGGGTTAGGATTAGGGTTAGGGTTAGGGTTAGGGTTATTGTTAGGTTTAGGGTTAGGGTTTCGGTTAGGGTTAGGATAGGGTTAGGGTTAGGGTAAGGGGTTAGGGTTAGGGTTAGGGTTAGGCTTAGGGATATGGTTTGGGTTAGGGTTAGGGTTAGTGTTAGGGTGAGGGTTAGGGTTGGGGTTAGGGTTTGCGTTAGGGTTAGAGTTAGGGTTAGGGTTAGGTTAGGGTTAGGGTTAGTGTTTGGGTTAGGGTTAGGGTTTTGGTTTGCGTTAGGGTTAGGGTTATGGTTTAGTGTTAGGGTTAGGGTTACAGTTAGGGTTAAAAAAATTTAAAACAGTGTTACTCTTTCCCTTAGAAGCTTTACTTTGAAAGATAATCTCGTTCTTTTGAAAGTTTATGAATTTCATGAAATGCTTTTGTAAGAAACACAGACGTGTTTCTTTGAAAAGAAGATTCATTGTTTGGGATGTATCAAAGTATTGTTAGAATTGAGAAGAGTGTTCCTCTTCTGTTTAGAGCTTTACTTTGGGAGATATTCACATTCATCTGAATGTGTATGAATTTCACGAAATGCTTTTGTAAGAAACGTAGACGTGATTGTTTGAAAAGAAGATTCGTTGTGTGGGATGTTTCACAGTATTGTTAGAATTGAGAACAGTGTTCCTGTTCCCCTTAGAAGCTTTACTTTGAAAGATAATCTCGTTCTTTTGAAAGTGTATGAATTTCATGAAATGCTTTTGTGAGAAACACAGACGTGTTTCTGTGAAAAGAAGATTCGTTGTTTGGGATGTATCAAAGTATTGATAGAATTTAGAACAGCGGTTAGGGTTAGGGTTAGGGTTAGGATTAGGGTTAGGGTTAGGGTTAGGGTTAGGCTTAGGGATATGGTTTGGGTTAGGGTTAGGGTTAGGGATAGTGTTAGGGTGAGGGTTAGGGTTAGGGTTTATTTTAGGGTTAGGGTAGGGTTAGGGTTAAGGTTAGGGTTAGGGTTAGGGTTAGGGGTGAGGGTTAGGGTTAGGGTTAGGCTTAGGTATATGGTTTGGGTTAGAGTTAGGGTTATGTTTAGTGGTAGGGTTAGGGTTAGGGTTAGGGTTAGGGTTTGGGTTAGGGTTTGAGTTAGGGTTAGGTTAGGGTTAGGGTTTGCGTTAGGGTTAGGGTGACGGTTAAGCTTAGGATTTGCGTTAGGTTAGGGTTAGGGTTTAGGTTTAGGGTTAGGGTTAGGGTTACGATTAGGGTTAAAAAAAATTTAAAACAGTGTTACTCTTCCCCTAAGAAGCTTTACTTTGAAAGATAATCTCATTCTTTTGAAAGATTATGAATTTCATGAAATACTTTTGTAAGAAACACAGACGTGTTTCTTTGAAAAGAAGATTCGTTGTTTGGGATGTATCAAAGTATTGTTAGAATTGAGAAGAGTGTTCCTCTTCTGTTTAGAGCTTCACTTTGAGAGATATTCACATTCATCTGAAAGTGTATGAATTTCACGAAATGCTTTTGTATGAAACGTAGACGTGATTGCTTGAAAAGAAGATTCGTTGTGTGGGATGTTTCACAGTATTGTTAGAATTGAGAAAAATGTTCCTCCTCCCCTTAGAAGCCTTACTTTGAAAGATAATCTCGTTCTTTTGAAAGTGTATGAATTTCATGAAATGCTTTTGTGAGAAACACAGACGTGTTTCTGTGAAAAGAAGATTCGTTGTTCGGGATGTTTCAAAGTATTGTTAGAATTGAGAATAGTGTTCCTCTTCACGTTAGAAGCTTTACTTTGAAAGATAGTCTCGTTCTTTTGAAAGTGTATGAATTTCAT
>JAQJZF010000027.1:36752350-36769850 GCA_028537955.1 Microtus californicus | reverse complement strand
TTAGAAACCCATTGCCATTGTTCTTGAGTTCTCAGTAGTCCTCATTGTCCGCTATGTTCATCGAGTCCAGTTTTATCTCATGCTTTTTCAGACCCAGGCCAGCTGGCCTTGGTGAGATCCCAATAGAACATCCCCATTGTCTCAGTGTGCGGGTGCACCCCTTGAGGTCCTGAGTTCCTTGCTCGTGCTCTCTCTCCTTCTGTTCCTGATTTGGACCTTGAGATTTCTGTCCAGTGCTCCAATGTGGGTCTCTGTTTCTGTCTCCTTTCATCGCCTGATGAAGGTTAATATTCAGGAGGATGCCTATATGTTTTCTTTGGGTTCTCCTTATTTAGCTTCTCTAGGATCCCTAACTATAGGCTCAATGTCCTTTGTTTATGGCTAGAAACCAAATATGAGTGAGTACATCCCATGCTCCTCTTTTTGGGTCTGGCTTACCTCACTCAGGATAGTGTTTTCTATTTCCATCCATTTGCCTGCAAAATTCAAGAAGCCCTTGTTTTTTACTGCTGAGTAGTACTCTAATATGTATATATTCCATACTTTCTTCATCCATTCTTCCATTGAAGGGCATCTAGGTTGTTTCCAGGTTCTGGCTATTACAAACAATGCTGCTATGAACATAGTAGAGCATATATTTTTGTTGTATGATAAGGCCTCCCTTGGGTATATTCCCAAGAGTGGTATTGCTGGGTCCAGGGGTAAGTTGATCCCGAATTTCCTGAGAAACCGAAACACTGATTTCCAAAGTGGTTGTACAAGTTTGCATTCCCACCAGCAATGGATGAGGGTACCCCTTTCTCCACAACCTCTCCAGCAAAGACTGTCATTGGTGTTTTTTATTTTAGCCATTCTGACAGGTGTAAGATGGTATCTTAAAGTTGTCTTGATTTGCATTTCCCTGATCGCTAAGGAAGTTGAGCATGACCTTAAGTGTCTTTTGGCCATTTGAACTTCTTCTGTTGAGAATTCTCTGTTCAGCTCAGTGCCCCATTTTATAATTGGGTTGATTAGTCTTTTACGGTCTAGTTTCTTGAGAACTTTATATATTTTGGAGATCAGACCTTTGTCAGTTGCGGGGTTGGTGAAGATCTTCTCCCAGTCAGTGGGTTGCCTTTGTGTCTTAGCGACAGTGTCCTTTGCTTTACAGAAGCTTCTCAATCTCAGGAGGTCCCATTTATTTAATGAGGTCCTTAATGTCTGTGCTGCTGGGGTTATACGTAGGAAGTGGTCTCCTGTGCCCATGTGTTGTAGAGTACCTCCCACTTTCTCTTCTAACAGGTTCAGTGTGTTCGGACTGATATTGAGGTCTTTAATCCATTTGGACTTGAGTTTTGTGCATGGTGATAGATATGGATCTATTTTCATTCTTCTACATGTTGACATCCAGTTTTGCCAGCACAATTTGTTGAAGATGCTCTCTTTTTTCCATTGTATACTTTTAGCTCCTTTATCGAAAATCAGGTGTTCATAGGTTTGTGGGTAAATGTCAGGGTCTTCTATTCGATTCCATTGGTCGACTTCTCTGTTTTTATGCCAATACCAAGCTGTTTTCAATACTGTAGCTCTGTAGTAGAGTTTGAAGTCAGGGATGGTAATGCCTCCAGACGATCCTTTGTTGTATAAGATTGTTTTGGCTATCCTGGGTTTTTTGTTTTTCCATATAAAGTTGATTATTGTCTTCTCCAGATCGGAGAAGAATTTTGATGGGATTTTGATGGGGATTGCATTGAATCTATAGATTGCTTTTGGTAAAATTGCCATTTTTACTATGTTGATCCTCCCAATCCAGGAGCAAGGGAGATCCTTCCATTTTCTGGTGTCCTCTTCAATTTCTTTCTTCAAAGCCTTGAAGTTTTTGTCAAATAGGTCTTTCACATCCTTGGTCAGAGTTACCCCAAGATATTTTATGCTATTTGTGGCGATCGTGAAAGGTGATGCTTCTCTAATTTCCCTCTCTGTTTCCTTATCCTTAGTGTATAGGAAGGCGACTGATTTTTTGGAGTTGATCTTGTATCCTGCCACATTACTAAAGGTGTTTATCAGCTGTAGGAGTTCTTTGGTAGAGTTTTTGGGGTCGCTTATGTATACTATCATATCATCTGCAAATAGCGAGAGCTTAACTTCTTCTTTTCCGATACGAATCCCCTTGATCCCCTTATGTTGTCTTATCGCTATTGCTAGAACTTCAAGCACTATATTGAAGAGGTATGGAGAGAGTGGACATCCTTGTCGTGTTCCTGATTTTAGTGGGATGGCTTTGAGTTTTTCTCCGTTTAACTTAATGTTAGCTGTCGGCTTGCTGTAAATAGCTTTTATTATATTTAGGTATGACCCTTGTATCCCTAATCTCTCCAAGACTTTTATCATAAAGGGGTGTTGAATTTTGTCAAATGCTTTTTCAGCATCTAATGAAATGATCATATGGTTTTTTTCTTTCAGTTTATTTATATGGTGGATTACATTGATAGATTTTCGTATGTTGAACCAGCCCTGCATCTCTGGGATGAAGCCTACTTGATCATGATGGATAATTTTTCTAATGTGTTCTTGGATTCGGTTTGCCAGTATTTTATTGAGAATTTTTGCGTCGATATTCATGAGTGAGATAGGCCTGTAATTCTCTTTCTTGGTTGGGTCTTTGTGTGGTTTCTGTATCAGGGTAACTGTAGCTTCATAAAAGGAGTTTGGCAATGACTCTTCTGTTTCTATATTGTGAAATACATTAAGGAGTATAGGTATTAGCTCTTCTTGGAAGTTCTGGTAGAATTCTGCATTGAAACCATCTGGCCCTGGGCATTTTTTGGAAGGGAGATTTTTGATAACAGTTTCTAGTTCTTCGCGACTAACAGGTCTATTTAGATCATTCACCTGGTCTTGATTTAGCTTTGGTATATGGTACTTATCTAAAAAAATGTCCATTTCTTTTGCATTTTCTAGTTTTGTGGCATATAGGCTTTTGTAGTAGGATCTAATGAGTCTCTGAATTTCCTCTGTGTCTGTGGTTATGTCCCCCTTTTCATTTCTGATCTTATTTATTTGAGTGTTCTCTCTCTGTCGTTTAATTAGTTTGGAAAGGGGTTTGTCAATCTTGTTGATTTTCTCTAAGAACCAACTTTTTGTTTCATTGATTCTTTGGACTGTCTTCTGTGTTTCTATTTTGTTGATTTCAGCCCTCAGTTTTATTATTTCCAGTCTTCTACTTCTCCTGGGTGCGTCTGCTTCTTTTTTTTCTAAAGCTTTCAGGTGTGCTGTTAAGTCTCCGATGTATGCTTTCTCCGTTTTCTTTAAGTGGGCACTTAGTGCTATGAACTTTCCTCTTAGCACTGCTTTCATAGTGTCCCATAGGTTTGAGTATGTTGTCTCTTTATTTTCATTAAATTCAAGGAAGACTTTAATTTCTTTCTTGATTTCTTCCTTGACCCAGGTGTGGTTCAGTAGTTGACTGTTCAGTTTCCATGAGTTTGTTGGTTTTCTGGGGGTAGCATGGATGTTGCCTTCTAACTTTAATCCGTGGTGATCTGATAAGACACAGGTGGACACTGATATTTTTTTGTATCTGTGGAGGTATCCTTTGTTTCCGAGTATGTGGTCAATTTTCGAGAAGGTTCCATGAGCTGCAGAGAAGAAGGTATATTCTTTCCTATTTGGGTGGAATGTTCTATAGATGTCTGTCAAGTCCATTTGCTTCATTACCTCCAATAATTCTCTTAATTCTCTATTAGGTTTCTGTCTGATTGACCTGTCCATTGCTGAGAGAGGTGTATTGAAGTCTCCTACTACTAGTGTGTGTGGTTTGATGTCTGCCTTGAGTTTTAGTAATATTTCTTTTACATAAGTGGGTGCTTTTATATTAGGGGCGTAGATATTCAGGATTGAGACTTCTTCCTGACGAATTGTTCCTGTTATGAGTATAAAGTGTCCATCTCGATCTTTTCTGATTGATTTTAGTTTGAAGTCAGTTTTGTTAGAAATTAATATGGCCACACCTGCTTTTTTCTTAGGACCATTTGCTTGAAAGACCTTTTCCCAACCCTTTACTCTGAGTAGATGCCTGTCTTTGTGGTTGAGATGTGTTTCTTGCAAACAGCAGAATGTTGGATCCTGTTTTCGTAACCAATCTCTTAGCCTGTGCCTTTTTATAGGTGAATTGAGACCATTAATATTAAGTGATATTAATGACCAGTGGTTGTTTACTCCAGATATTCTTATTGTTTTTGGAGGTAAAATTTGTGTGTCTCCCTTCTTTGAGTTGTGTTGGTGAAGGGTCGCTAGATGCCTCAGTTATTGTAGGCAGTGTTGGCAATGTTGGATTCTTTGGGTTGCGATTTTCCTTCTATTACTTTCTGTAGGACTGGATTCGTGGCTACGTATTGTTTAAATTTGTTCTTATCCTGGAATGTCTTGTTTTCTCCATTTATAGTGAATGAAAGCTTGGCTGGGTATAGTAGTCTGGGCTTGCATCCATGGTCTCTTAGCTTCTGCAGTACTTCTATCCAGGACCTTCTGGCTTTCATTGTTTCCATAGAGAAGTCGGGTGTAAGTCTGATCGGTTTACCTTTATAAGTTACTTGGCCTTTTTCCTTTGCAGCTCTTAATATTCTTTCTTTAACCTGTATATTTTGTGTTTTGATTATTATATGTCGCGGGGATGTTTTTCTTTGGTCTAGTCTGTTTGGTGTTCTGTAAGCTTCTTGAATATTCAGAGGAATATCTTTCTTTATGTTGGGAAAGTTTTCTTCCATAATTTTGTTAAAAATATTTTCTGGGCCTTTGAGCTGTGACTCTTCTCCTTCTTCTATACCTATTATTCTTAGGTTTGGTCTTTTTATTGTGTCCCATAATTCCTGAATGTTTTGTGATGAGACTTTGTTGGCTTTGCAGTTTTCTTTGATCAGTGCGTTTATTTTCTCTATGGTGTCTTCAGAATCTGAGATTCTTTCTTCTATTTCTTGTATTCTATTGATTATGCTTGTTTCTGTAGGCTCTGCTCGTTGACCTAGATTTTCCATATCCAGCTGGTCCTCAGTTTGTGTTTTCTTCCTTGCTTCCATTTCAGTTTTCAATTCTTGAACTGTTTCCATTACCTGTTTGATTGTTCTTTCTTGGTTTCCCAGGGTATTATGTACGTATTTACTCATTTCTTCATACTTTTGGTTATACTTCTCATCCATTTCTATAAGGGCATTTTTCACATGTTGTTTAAGGGACTCTATTGCTTTCATAAAGTCAATTTTTTCCACTTCTTCTGTGCTAGGGTTTTGAAGACCTTCTGTTGTAAGATCATTGGGTTCTGGTGTTTTCATGCTGTTTTTCAGATTATTGGGTGAATTCTTTCCTTGGCGCCTGCCCATCTCCTCCTATCGATGCTATCTAATGGGTCTTTTAAAACTGGTTCAGGTTTCCCTGCTGGCCAGGGGCTCCTCTTAAAAAATGCTCTTGCTCTGTTTCCTGGTTCCTGCTGGGGGGGGGGCAAGGTCCCTCTCACCCCTCAGAAGGGTCTTCAGGAATAGGGTCTGGTTCCTCCTTTGCCAGGGATCTCACCAACCAAAGGCCTACCTCTTTAATTGTAGTGGGGCGATCTGCTCTAGGTGCGCGTGGTCCCTGTAGCCTGCATCTGCTGCCACGATGGTTCCCGCTGCCTGCGGCCTCTGCTGCGGCTCGGGTCCCAGCCGGTCCCCACCGGTTGCGGGGGGCGTCCTCCGTGCGCCTCCGCGTCAGGGTTACGTGCGCCTCCACGTCCGGGTTCGGTGCGCCTCCGCGTCCGGGTTCTGTGCGCCTCCGCGTCCGGGTTCCGTGCGCCTCCGCGTCCGGGTTCCGTGCGCCTCCGCGTCCGGGTTCCGTGCGCCTCCGCGTCCGGGTTCCGTGCGCCTCCGCGTCCGGGTTCCGTGCGCCTCCGCGTCCGGGTTCCGTGCGCCTCCGCGTCCGGGTTCCGTGCGCCTCCGCGTCCGGGTTCCGTGCGCCTCCGCGTCCGGGTTCCGTGCGCCTCCGCGTCCGGGTTCCGTGCGCCTCCGCGTCCGGGTTCCGTGCGCCTCCGCGTCCGGGTTCCGTGCGCCTCCGCGTCCGGGTTCCGTGCCAATCACGTTCTTTTGAAAGTGTATGAATTTCATGAAATGCTTTTGTGAGAAACACAGACGTGTTTCGTTGAAAAGAAAATTCGTTGTTTGGGATGTATCAAAGTATTCTTAGAATTGAGAACAGTGTTCCACTTCCCCTTAGAAGCTTTACTTTGATAGATAATCTCGATCTTTTGAAAGTGTAAGAATTTCATGAAATGCTTTTGTGAGAAACACAGACGTGTTTCGGTGAAAAGAAGATTCGTTGTTTGGGATGTATCAAAGTATTTTTAGAATTGAGAACACTGTTCCTCTTCCATTTAGAAGATTTACTTTGAAAGATATTCACAATCATCTGAAAGTGTATGAATTTCATGAAATGCTTTTGTAAGAAACGTAGACGTGATTGAGTGAAAAGAAGATTCGTTGTGTGGGATGTTTCACAGTATTGTTAGAATTGAGAACAGTGTTCCTCTTCCGTTTTCAAGCTTTACTTTGAAAGATAATCACGTTCATTTGAAAGTGTATGAATTTCATGAAATGCTTTTGTGAGAGACACAGACGTGTTTCTGTGAAAAGAAGATTCATTGTTTGGGATGTATCAATGTATTGTTAGAATTGAGAACAGTGTTCCTCTTCCGTTTAGAAGCTTTACTTTGAAAGATATTCACATTCATCTGAAAGTGTATGTATTTCATGAAATGCTTTTTTGAGAAACTCAGACGTGTTTCGGTGAAAAGAAGATTCGTTGTTTGGGATGTATCAAAGTGTTCTTAGAATTGAGAACAGTGTTCCACTTCACTTTAGAAGCTTTACTTTGATAGATAATCTCGTTCTTTTGAAAGTGTAAGAATTTCATGAAATGCTTTTGTGAGAAACACAGACGTGTTTCTGTGAAAAGAAGATTCGTTGTTTGGGATGTATCAAAGTATTGTTAGAATTGAGAACAGTGTTCCTTTTCCCCTTAGAAGCTTTACTTTGAAAGATAATCTCTTTCTTTTGAAAGTGTATGAATTTCATGAAATGCTTTTGTGATAAACACAGACGTGTTTCAGTGAAAAGAAGATTCGTTGTTTGGGATGTATCAAAGTATTTTTAGAATTGAGAACAGTGTTCCTCTTCACCTTAGAAGTTTTACTTTGAAAGATAATCCGTTCTTTGAAAGTGTAAGAAATTCATGAAATGCTTTTGTGAGAAACACAGACGTGTTTCTGTGAAAAGAAGATTCTTTGTTTGGGATGTATCAAAGTGTTGTTAGAATTAAGAACAGTGTTCCTCTTCCGTTTAGAAGCTTTACTTTGAAAGATATTCACATTCATCCTAAAGTGTATGAATTTCGTGAAATGCTTTTGTAAGAAAAGTAGTCGTGAATGTTTGAAAAGAAGATTCGTTGTGTGGAATGTTTCACAATATTGTTAGAATTGAGTAGAGTGTTCCCCTTCCCCTTAAAAGCTTTACTTTGATAGTTAATCTCGTTCTTTTGAAAGTGTATGAATTTCATGAAATGCTTTTGTGAGAAACACAGACGTGTTTCTGTGAAAAGAAGATTCGTTTTTTGGGATGTATCAAAGTGTTGTTAGAATTGAGAACAGTGTTCCTCTTCCGTTTAGAAGCTTTACTTTGAAAGATATTCACATTCATTATAAAGTGTATGAATTTCATGAAATGCTTTTGTAAGAAAAGTATTCGTGAATGTTTGAAAAGAAGTTTCGTTGTGTGGAATGTTTCACAATATTTTTAGAATTGAGAAGAGTGTTCCCCTTCCCCTTAAAAGCTTTACTTTGATAGTTAATCTCGTTCTTTTGAAAGTGTATGAATTTCATGAAATGCTTTTGTGAGAAACACAGACGTGTTTCGTTGAAAAGAAGATTCGTTGTTTGGAATGTATAAAAGTGTTATTAGAATGGAGAACAGTGATCCTCTTCCCCATAGAAGTTTTACTTTGATAGATAATCTCATTTTTGAAAGTGTATGAATTTCATGAAATGCTCTTGTGAGAAACTCAGACGTGTTTCTGTGAAAAGAAGATTCGTTGTTTGGGATGTATCAAAGTATTGTTAGAAATGAGAACAGTGTTCCTCTTCCCCTTAGAAGCTTTACTTTGAAAGATAATCTCGTTCTTTTGAAAGTGTATGAATTTATTAGAATGCTTTTTGAGAAACACAGACGTGTTTCTGTGAAAAGAAGATTCATTGTTTGGGATGTATCAAAGTGTTTTTAGAATTGAGAACAGTGTTCCTCTTCCGTTCAGAAGCTTTACTTTGAAAGATATTCACATTCATCTGAAAGTGTATGAATTTCATGGAATGCTTTTGTAAGAAACGTAGACGTGATTGTTTGAAAAGAAGATTTGTTGTGTGGGATGTTTCACAATATTGTTAGAATTGAGAACAGTGTTCCTCTTCCCATTAGAAGCTTTACTTTGAAAGATAATCTCGTTCTTTTGAAAGTGTATGAATTTCATGAAATTCTTTTGTGAGATGTGTTTCGTTGAAAAGAAGATTCGTTTTTTGGGATGTTCAAAGTATTGTTAGAATAAGAACAGTGTTCGTGTTCCTCTTCCCCTTAGAAGCTTAACTTTGAAAGATAATCTCGTTCTATTCAAAGTGTATGAATTTCATGAAATGCTTTTGTGAGAAACACAGATGTGTTCCTGTGAAAAGAAGATTCGTTGTTTGGGATGTATCAAAGTATTGTTAGAATTTAGAACAGTGGTTAGGGTTAGGGTTATGATTAGTGTTATTGTTAGGGTTAGGGTTATGGTTATGGTTAGGGTTAGGGTTAGTGTTAGGGTTAGGTTTAGGGTTAGGGTTAGGGTTTGCGTTAGGGTTAGGGTTAGTGTTAGTGTTAGTGTTAGGGTTAGGGTTAGGGTTAGGTTTAGGTTTAGGGTTAGGGTTATGGTTAGGGTTAGGGTAGGGTTAGGGTTATGGTTAGGGTTAGGGTTTAGGGTTAGTGTTAGGGTTAGGGTTAGGGTTATGTTTAGGGTTTGGTTAAGGGTTAGGGTTAGGGTTAGGGTTAGGGTGTGGGTTAGTTTACGATTAAAAAAAAGAATTTAGAACAGTGTTACTCTTCCCCTAAGAAGCTTTACTTTGAAAGATAGTCTCATTCTTTTGAAAGTGTATGAATTTCATGAAATGCTTTTGTTAGAAAGAGAGACATGTTTCGGTCAAAAAAAGATCCGTTGTATGTGATGTATCAAAGTATTTTAAAATTTAGATCAGCGGTTAGGGTTATGGTTAGGATTAGGGTTAGTGTTAGATTTAGTGTTATGGTTAGGGTTAGTGTTAGGGTGAGTGTTAGGGTTAGGGTTAGGGTTTGATTTAGGGTTAGAGTTAGGGTTAGGGTTTGGGTTAGGGTTAGGGAAGGGTTAGGATTAGTGTTAGGGTTAGGCGTTAGGGGTTAGGGTTAGGGTTAGGATTTGAGTTAGGGTTAGGGTTAGAATTTGGGTTAGGGTTAGGGTAAGCTTTATTGTTATGGTTAGGGTTAGGGTTACGGTTAGGGTTAGGGTTAGGGTTTAGGGTTAGGGTTAGGATTAGGGTTAGGATTAAAAAAAAGAATTTAGAACAGTGTTACTCTTCCCCTAAGAAGCTTTAATTTGAAAGATAATCTCGTTCTTTTGAAAGTGTATGAATTTCATGAAATGCTTTTGTAAGAAACACAGACGTGTTTCTTTGAAAAGAAGATTCGTTGTTTGGGATGTATCAAAGTATTGTTAGAATTGAGAACAGTGTTCCTCTTCTGTTTAGAAGCTTTACTTTAGAGATATTCACATTTATCTGAAAGTGTATGAATTTCATGAAATGCTTTTGTAAGAAACGTAGACGTAATTGTTTGAAAAGAAGATTCTTTGTGTGGGATGTTTCACAGTATTGTTAGAATTGAGAACAGTGTTCCTCTTCCCCTTAGAAGCTTTACTTTCCAAGATAATCTCGTTCTTTGGAAAGTGTATGAATTTCATGAAATGCTTTTGTGAGAAACAAAGACGTGTTTCTGTGAAATGAAGACTCGTTGTTTGGGATGTATCAAAGTATTGTTAGAATTGAGAATATTGTTCCTCTTCCCCTTAGAAGCTTTACTTTGAAAGATAGTCTCATTCTTTTGAAAGTGTATGAATTTCATTAAATGCTTTTGTTAGAAACAGAGATGTGTTTCAGTGAAAAGAAGATCCGTTGTTTGGGATGTATCAAAGTATTGTTAGAATTTAGAACAGTGGTTAGGGTTAGGGTTATGATTAGTGTTATTGTTAGGGTTAGGGTTATGGTTATGGTTAGGGATAGGGTTAGTGTTAGGGTTAGTGTTAGGGTTAGTGTTAGGGTTAGGGTTTGCATTCGGATTAGGGTTAGTGTTAGTGTTAGTGTTAGGGTTAGGGTTAGGGTTAGGGTTAGTGTTAGGTTTAGTGTTAGGGTTTGCATTAGGGTTAGGGTTAGGTTTAGGGTAAGGGTTAGGGTTAGGTTTAGGGTTATATTTAGGGTTAGGTTTCGGGTTAGGGTTAGGGTAGGGTTAGGGGTTAGGGTTAGGGTTAGGTTTAGGGTTAGGGGTTTGTGTTAGGGTTAGGGTTAGGGTTACGGTTAGTGTTAGAATTAGGGTTAGGATTAAAAAAAGACTATTTAGGGTTAGGGTTAGGGTTAGGGTTAGTGTTAGATTTAGGGTTATGGTTAGGGTTAGTGTTAAGGTGATTGTTAGGGTTAGGGTTAGAGTTAGGGTTTGATTTAGGTTTAGAGTTAGGGTTAGGTTTTGGGTTAGGGTTAGGGTTAGGGAAGGGTTAGGATTAGTGTTAGGGTTAGGGGTTAGGGGTTAGGGTTAGGGTTAGGGTTTGGGTTAGGGTTAGGGTTAGAATTTGGGTTAGGGTTAGGGTAAGGTTTATTGTTATGGTTAGGGTTAGGGTTACGGTTATGGTTAGGGTTAGGGTTTAGGGTTAGGGTTAGGGTTAGGGTTAGAATTAAAAAAAAGAATTTAGAACAGTGTTACTCTTCCCCTAAGAAGCTTTACTTTGAAAGATAATCTCGTTCTTTTGAAAGTGTATGAATTTCATGAAATGCTTTTGTAAGAAACACAGACGTGTTTCTTTGAAAAGAAGATTCGTTGTTTGGGATGTATCAAAGTATTGTTAGAATTGAGAACAGTGTTCCTCTTCTGTTTAGAAGCTTTACTTTGAGAGATATTCACATTTATCTGAAAGTGTATGAATTTCATGAAATGCTTTTGTAAGAAACGTAGACGTGATTGTTTGAAAAGAAGATTCTTTGTGTGGGATGTTTCACAGTATTGTTAGAATTGAGAACAGTGTTCCTCTTCCCCTTAGAAGCTTTACTTTCCAAGATAATCTCGTTCTTTTGAAAGTGTATGAATTTCATGAAATGCTTTTATGAGAAACAAAGACGTGTTTCTGTGAAAAGAAGACTCGTTGTTTGGCATGTATCAAAGTATTGCTAGAATTGAGAATATTGTTTTTCTTCCCCTTAGAACCTTTACTTTGAAAGATAGTCTCGTTCTTTTGAAAGTGTATGAATTTCATTAAATGCTTTTGTTAGAAACAGAGATGTGTTTCAGAGAAAAGAAGATCCGTTGTTTGGGATGTATCAAAGTATTGTTAGAATTTAGAACAGTGGTTAGGGTTAGGGTTATGATTAGTGTTATTGTTAGGGTTAGGGTTATGGTTATGGTTAGGGATAGGGTTAGTGTTAGGGTTAGGGTTAGGGTTAGTGTTAGGGTTAAGGTTTGCATTCGGATTAGGGTTAGTGTTAGTGTTAGTGTTAGTGTTAGTGTTAGGGTTAGGGTTAGTGTTAGGGTTAGGGTTAGGGTTTGCATTAGGGTTAGGGTTAGGGTTAGGGTTAGGGTTAGGGTTAGGGTTAGGTTTAGGGTTAAGTTTAGGGTTAGGTTTCGGGTTAGGGTTAGGGTAGGGTTAGGGGTTAGGGCTAGGGTTAGGTTTAGGGTTAGGGGTTTGTGTTAGGGTTAGGGTTAGGGTTAGGTTTAGGGTTTGGGTTAGGGTTAGGTTTAGGGGTAGAGTTTGGGTTAGGGTTAGGGTAAGGGTTAGGGTTATAGTTAGGGTTAGTGTTAGAGTTACGGTTAGGGTTAGGGTTAGGGTTTAGGGCTATGGTTAGGGTTAGAATTAGGGTTAGGATTAAAAAAAAACTATTTAGAACAGTGTTACTCTTCCCCTAAGAAGCTTTACTTTGAAAGATAGTCTCGTTCTTTTGAAAGTGTATGAATTTCATGAAATGCTTTTGTTAGAAACAGAGATGTGTTTCGGTGAAAAGAAGATCCGTTGTTTGGGATGTATCAAAGTATTGTTAGAATTTAGAACAGTGGTTAGGGTTAGGGTTATGATTAGGGTTAGTGATAGGGTTAGGGTTATGGTTTTGGTTATGGTTAATGTTAGGGTTAGGGTTAGGGTTAGGGTTAGTGTTAGGGTTAGTGTTTGCATTAGGATTAGGGTAAGTGTTAGTGTTTGGGTTAGGGTTAGGGTTAGGTTTAGGGTTAGGGTTAGGGTTAGGATTAGGGTTAGGGTTAGGGTTAGGGTAGGGTAAGGTTAGGGTTAGGGTTAGGGTTAGGGTTTAGGGTTAGTATTAGGGTTAAGGTTAGGTTTAGGGTCTGGGTTAGGGTGAGGGTTAGGGTTAGGTTTGTGTTAGGGTTAGGGTAAGTGTTAGTGTTATGGTTAGGGTTAGGGTTACGGTTAGGGTTAGGGTTAGGGTTTAGGGTTAGGGTTTTTTTTAGGGTTAGGGTTAGGATTAAAAAAAAGAATTTAGAACAGTGTTACTCTTCCCCTAAAAGCTTTACTTTGAAAGATAATCTCGTTCTTTTGAAAGTGTATGAATTTCATGAAATGCTTTTATTAGAAACAGAGACGTGTTTCGGTGAAAAGAAGATCCGATGTTTGGGATGTATCAAAGTATTTATAGAATTTAGAACAGCGGTTAGGGTTAGGGTTAGGATTACGGTTAGTGTTAGGTTTAGGGTTAGGTTTAGGGTTAGGGTTAGTGTTAGGGTGAGGGTTAGGGTTAGGGTTAGGGTTTGCGTTAGGGTTAGAGTTAGGGTTAGGGTTAGGGTTAGGGTTAGGTTTATGGAAGGGTTAGGATTAGGGTTAGGGTTAGGGGTTAGTGTTAGGGTTAGGGTTAGGGTTAGGGTTTGGGTTAGGTTTAGGGTAAGGGTTAGTGTTATGGTTAGGGTTAAAGTTAGGGTTAGGGTTAGGATTAGGATTAGGGTTAGGGTTAGGGTTAGGGTTAGGGTTTTGATTAGGGTTAGGGTTAGGGTTAGGGTTAGGGTTATGGATAATGTTAGAGTAAGGTATAGGGTTATGGTTAGGGTTAGGGTTAGGGTTAGGGTTATGGTTAGAGTTAGGGTTTAGGATTGGTGTTAGGGTTAGGGTTAGGATTAGGATTAAAAAAAAGAATTTAGAACATTGTTACTCTTCCCCTAAGAAACTTTACTCTGAAATATAATCTCGTTTTTTTGAAAGTGTATGAATTTCATGAAATGCTTTTGTAAGAAACACAGACGTGTTTCTGTGAAAAGAAGATTCGTTGTTGGGGATGTATCAATGTATTGTTAGAATTGAGAACAGTGATCAACTTCCCCTTTGAAACTTTACTTTCCAAGATAATCTCGTTCTTTTGAAAGTGTATGAATTTCATGAAATTCTTTTGTGAGATGTGTTTCGTTGAAAAGAAGATTCGTTTTTTGGGATGTTCAAAGTATTGTTAGAATAAGAACAGTGTTCGTGTTCCTCTTCCCCTTAGAAGCTTAACTTTGAAAGATAATCTCGTTCTATTCAAAGTGTATGAATTTCATGAAATGCTTTTGTGAGAAACACAGATGTGTTCCTGTGAAAAGAAGATTCGTTGTTTGGGATGTATCAAAGTATTGTTAGAATTTAGAACAGTGGTTAGGGTTAGGGTTATGATTAGTGTTATTGTTAGGGTTAGGGTTATGGTTATGGTTAGGGTTAGGGTTAGTGTTAGGGTTAGGTTTAGGGTTAGGGTTAGGGTTTGCGTTAGGGTTAGGGTTAGTGTTAGTGTTAGTGTTAGGGTTAGGGTTAGGGTTAGGTTTAGGTTTAGGGTTAGGGTTATGGTTAGGGTTAGGGTAGGGTTAGGGTTATGGTTAGGGTTAGGGTTTAGGGTTAGTGTTAGGGTTAGGGTTAGGGTTATGTTTAGGGTTTGGTTAAGGGTTAGGGTTAGGGTTAGGGTTAGGGTGTGGGTTAGTTTACGATTAAAAAAAAGAATTTAGAACAGTGTTACTCTTCCCCTAAGAAGCTTTACTTTGAAAGATAGTCTCATTCTTTTGAAAGTGTATGAATTTCATGAAATGCTTTTGTTAGAAAGAGAGACATGTTTCGGTCAAAAAAAGATCCGTTGTATGTGATGTATCAAAGTATTTTAAAATTTAGATCAGCGGTTAGGGTTATGGTTAGGATTAGGGTTAGTGTTAGATTTAGTGTTATGGTTAGGGTTAGTGTTAGGGTGAGTGTTAGGGTTAGGGTTAGGGTTTGATTTAGGGTTAGAGTTAGGGTTAGGGTTTGGGTTAGGGTTAGGGAAGGGTTAGGATTAGTGTTAGGGTTAGGGGTTAGGGGTTAGGGTTAGGGTTAGGATTTGAGTTAGGGTTAGGGTTAGAATTTGGGTTAGGGTTAGGGTAAGCTTTATTGTTATGGTTAGGGTTAGGGTTACGGTTAGGGTTAGGGTTAGGGTTTAGGGTTAGGGTTAGGATTAGGGTTAGGATTAAAAAAAAGAATTTAGAACAGTGTTACTCTTCCCCTAAGAAGCTTTAATTTGAAAGATAATCTCGTTCTTTTGAAAGTGTATGAATTTCATGAAATGCTTTTGTAAGAAACACAGACGTGTTTCTTTGAAAAGAAGATTCGTTGTTTGGGATGTATCAAAGTATTGTTAGAATTGAGAACAGTGTTCCTCTTCTGGTTAGAAGCTTTACTTTAGAGATATTCACATTTATCTGAAAGTGTATGAATTTCATGAAATGCTTTTGTAAGAAACGTAGACGTAATTGTTTGAAAAGAAGATTCTTTGTGTGGGATGTTTCACAGTATTGTTAGAATTGAGAACAGTGTTCCTCTTCCCCTTAGAAGCTTTACTTTCCAAGATAATCTCGTTCTTTGGAAAGTGTATGAATTTCATGAAATGCTTTTGTGAGAAACAAAGACGTGTTTCTGTGAAATGAAGACTCGTTGTTTGGGATGTATCAAAGTATTGTTAGAATTGAGAATATTGTTCCTCTTCCCCTTAGAAGCTTTACTTTGAAAGATAGTCTCATTCTTTTGAAAGTGTATGAATTTCATTAAATGCTTTTGTTAGAAACAGAGATGTGTTTCAGTGAAAAGAAGATCCGTTGTTTGGGATGTATCAAAGTATTGTTAGAATTTAGAACAGTGGTTAGGGTTAGGGTTATGATTAGTGTTATTGTTAGGGTTAGGGTTATGGTTATGGTTAGGGATAGGGTTAGTGTTAGGGTTAGGGTTAGGGTTAGTGTTAGGGTTAGGGTTTGCATTCGGATTAGGGTTAGTGTTAGTATTAGTGTTAGGGTTAGGGTTAGGGTTAGTGTTAGGTTTAGTGTTAGGGTTTGCATTAGGGTTAGGGTTAGGGTTAGGGTAAGGGTTAGGGTTAGGTTTAGGGTTAGGGTTAGGGTTAGGTTTCGGGTTAGGGTTAGGGTAGGGTTAGGGGTTAGGGTTAGGGTTAGGTTTTGGGTTAGGGGTTTGTGTTAGGGTTAGGGTTAGGGTTACGGTTAGGGTTAGAATTAGGGTTAGGATTAAAAAAAGACTATTTAGGGTTAGGGTTAGGGTTAGGGTTAGTGTTAGATTTAGGGTTATGGTTAGGGTTAGTGTTAAGGTGATTGTTAGGGTTAGGGTTAGGGTTAGGGTTTGATTTAGGTTTAGAGTTAGGGTTAGGTTTTGGGTTAGGGTTATGGTTAGGGAAGGGTTAGGATTAGTGTTAGGGTTAGGGGTTAGGGGTTAGGGTTAGGGTTAGGGTTTGGGTTAGGGTTAGGGTTAGAATTTGGGTTAGGGTTAGGGTAAGGTTTATTGTTATGGTTAGGGTTAGGGTTACGGTTATGGTTAGGGTTAGGGTTTAGGGTTAGGGTTAGGGTTAGGGTTAGAATTAAAAAAAAGAATTTAGAACAGTGTTACTCTTCCCCTAAGAAGCTTTACTTTGAAAGATAATCTCGTTCTTTTGAAAGTGTATGAATTTCATGAAATGCTTTTGTAAGAAACACAGACGTGTTTCTTTGAAAAGAAGATTCGTTGTTTGGGATGTATCAAAGTATTGTTAGAATTGAGAACAGTGTTCCTCTTCTGTTTAGAAGCTTTACTTTGAGAGATATTCACATTTATCTGAAAGTGTATGAATTTCATGAAATGCTTTTGTAAGAAACGTAGACGTGATTGTTTGAAAAGAAGATTCTTTGTGTGGGATGTTTCACAGTATTGTTAGAATTGAGAACAGTGTTCCTCTTCCCCTTAGAAGCTTTACTTTCCAAGATAATCTCGTTCTTTTGAAAGTGTATGAATTTCATGAAATGCTTTTGTGAGAAACAAAGACGTGTTTCTGTGAAAAGAAGACTCGTTGTTTGGCATGTATCAAAGTATTGCTAGAATTGAGAATATTGTTCCTCTTCCCCTTAGAACCTTTAATTTGAAAGATAGTCTCGTTCTTTTGAAAGTGTATGAATTTCATTAAATGCTTTTGTTAGAAACAGAGATGTGTTTCAGAGAAAAGAAGATCCGTTGTTTGGGATGTATCAAAGTATTGTTAGAATTTAGAACAGTGGTTAGGGTTAGGGTTATGATTAGTGTTATTGTTAGGGTTAGGGTTATGGTTATGGTTAGGGATAGGGTTAGTGTTAGGGTTAGGGTTAGGGTTAGTGTTAGGGTTAGGGTTTGCATTCGGATTAGGGTTAGTGTTAGTGTTAGTGTTAGTGTTAGTGTTAGGGTTAGGGTTAGTGTTAGGGTTAGGGTTAGGGTTTGCATTAGGGTTAGGGTTAGGGTTAGGGTTAGGGTTAGGGTTAGGTTTAGGGTTAAGTTTAGGGTTAGGTTTCGGGTTAGGGTTAGGGTAGGTTTAGGGGTTAGGGCTTGGGTTAGGTTTAGGGTTAGGGGTTTGTGTTAGGGTTAGGGTTAGGGTTAGGTTTAGGGTTTGGGTTAGGGTTAGGTTTAGGGGTAGAGTTTGGGTTAGGGTTAGGGTAAGGGTTAGGGTTATAGTTAGGGTTAGTGTTAGAGTTACGGTTAGGGTTAGGGTTAGGGTTTAGGGCTATGGTTAGGGTTAGAATTAGGGTTAGGATTAAAAAAAAACTATTTAGAACAGTGTTACTCTTCCCCTAAGAAGCTTTACTTTGAAAGATAGTCTCGTTCTTTTGAAAGTGTATGAATTTCATGAAATGCTTTTGTTAGAAACAGAGATGTGTTTCGGTGAAAAGAAGATCCGTTGTTTGGGATGTATCAAAGTATT
>JAQJZF010000027.1:36734850-36747350 GCA_028537955.1 Microtus californicus | reverse complement strand
GGTTAGGGTTAGGGTTAGGGTTATGGTTAGGGTTAGGGTTTAGGGTTAGTGTTAGTGTTAGGGTTAGGGTTAGGGTTAGGGTTTGCGTTAGGGTTTGCGTTAGGGTTAGGGTTAGGGTTAGGTTTAGGGTTAGGGTTAGGGTTGCGTTAGGGTTAGGGTTATGGTAGGGATAGGGTTAGGGTTAGGGGTTTGTGTTAGGGTTAGGGTTAGTTTTAGGGTTAGGTTTAGGGTTTGGGTTAGGGTTAGGGTTAGGGTTAGAATTTGGGTTAGGGTTAGGGTAAGGTTTAGTGTTATGGTTAGGGTTAGGGTTACAGTTAGGGTTAGGGTTAGGGTTTAGGGTTAGGGTTAGGGTTAGGATTAAAAATAAAAAGAATTTAGACCAGTGTTACTCTTCCCCTAAGAAGCTTTACTTTGTAAGATAATCTCGTTCTTTTGAAAGTGTATGAATTTCATGAAATGCTTTTGTTAGAAACACAGACGTGTTTCTTTGAAAAGAAGATTTGTTTTTTGGGATGTATCAAAGTATTGTTAGAATTGAGAACAGTGTTCCTCTTCTGTTTAGAAGCTTTACTTCGAGAGATATTCACATTCATCTGAAAGTGTATGAATTTCATGAAATGCTTTTGTAAGAAACGTAGCCGTGATTGTTTGAAAAGAAGATTCTTTGTGTGGGATGTTTCACAGTATTGTTAGAATTGAGAACAGTGTTCCTCTTCCACTTAGAAGCTTTACTTTCCAAGATAATCTCGTTCTTTTGAAAGTGTATGAATTTCATGAAATGCTTTTGTGAGAAACAAAGACGTGTTTCTGTGAAAAGAAGACTCGTTTTTTGGGATGTATCAAAGTATTGTTAGAATTTAGAACAGTGGTTAGGGTTATGGTTATGATTAGGGTTAGTGATAGGTTTAGACTTATGGTTATGGTTATGGTTAGGGTTAGTGTTAGGGTTTGGGTTAGGGTTAGGGTAAGGGTTAGTGTTATGGTTAGGGTTAAGGTTAGGGTTAGGGTTAGAATTAGGATTAGGGTTAGGGTTAGGGTTAGGTTTAGGGTTAGGTTTAGGTTTCGGGTTAGGGTTAGGGTTAGAGATAGGGTTAGGGTTAGGGTTAGGGTTAGGGTTAGGGTTAGGGTTAGGGTTAGTAGTTTGTGTTAGGGTTAGTGTTAGGGTTAGGGTTAGGTATAGGGTTTGGGTTAGGGTTGGGGTTAGGGTTAGAGTTTGGGTTAGGGTTAGGGTAAGGGTTAGTGTTATGGTTAGGGTTAGGTTTAGGGTTAGGGTTACGGTTAGGGTTAGGGGTAGGGTTTAGGGTTAGGGTTAGGGTTAGGATTAAAAAAAAGAATTTAGAACAGTGTTACTCTTCCCCTAAGAAGATTTACTTTGAAAGATAATCTCATTCTTTTGAAAGTGTATGAATTTCATGAAATGCTTTTGTAAGAAATACAGACGTGTTTTTTGAAAAGAAGATTCGTTGTTTGGGATGTATCAAAGTATTGTTAGAATTGAGAACAGTGTTACTCTTCTGTTTAGAAGCTTTACTTTGAGAGATATTCACATTCATCTGAAAGTGTATGAATTTCATGAAATGCTTTTGTAAGAAACGTAGACGTGATTGTTTGAAAAGATGATTCTTTGTGTGGGATGTTTCACAGTATTGTTAGAATTGAGAACAGTGTTCCTCTTCCCCTTAGAAGCTTTACTTTGAAAGATAATCTCGTTCTTTTGAAAGTGTATGAATTTCATGAAATGCTTTTGTAAGAAACACAGACGTGTTTCTGTGAAAAGAAGATTCGTTGTTTGGGATGTATCAAAGTATTGTTAGAATTGAGAACAGTGATCCTCTTCCCATTTGAAACTTTACTTTCCAAGATAATCTCGTTCTTTTGAAAGTGTATGAATTTCATGAAATGCTTTTGTGAGATGTGTTTCGTTGAAAAGAAGATTCATTTTTTGGAATGTTCAAAGTATTGTTAGAATAAGAACAGTGTTCGTGTTCCTCTTCCCCTTAGAAGCTTTACTTTGAAAAAAAGTCTCGTTCTATTGAACGTGTATGAATTTCATGAAATGCTTTTGTTAGAAACAGAGACGTGTTTCGGTGAAAAGAATATTCTTTGTTTGGTATGTATCAAAGTATTGTGAGAATTTAGAACAGTGGTTAGTTTAGGGTTAGGATTAGTGTTAGTGTTAGGGTTAGGGTTAGGGTTAGTGTTAGGGTTAGGGTTAGGGTTTGCATTAGGGTTAGGGTTAGGGTTAGGGTTAGGTTTAGGGTTAGGATTAGGGTTCGGGTTAGGGTTAGGGTAGGGTTAGGGTTAGGGTTAGGGTTAGGTTTAGGGTAATGGTTAGGGGTTTTGTTAGGGTTAGGGTTAGGGTTAGGTTTAGGGTTTGGTTAGGGTTAGGGTTAGAGTTTGGGTTAGGGTTAGGGTAAGGGTTAGGGTTATGGTTACGGTTAGTGTTAGAGTTACGGTTAGGGTTAGGGTTAGGGTTTAGGGCTAGGGTTAGGGTTAGGGTTAGGGTTAGGATTAAAAACAGACTATTTAGAACAGTGTTACTCTTCCCCTAAGAAGCTTTACTTTGAAAGAAAATCTCGTTCTTTTGAAAGTGTATGAATTTCATGAAATGCTTTTGTTAGAAACAGAGATGTGTTTCGGTGAGAAGAAGATCCTTGTTTGGGATGTATCAAAGTTTTGATAGAATTTAGAACAGCGGTTAGGGTTAGGGTTAGGATTGGGATTAGTGTTAGGTTTAGGGTTAGGGTTAGGGTTAGTGTTAGGGTGAGGGTAGGGTTAGGGTTAGGGTTTGCGTTAGGGTTAGAGTTAGGGTTAGGGCTAGGGTTAGGGTTAGGGTTATGGAAGGGTTAGGATTAGGGATACGGTTAGGGGTTAGTGTTAGGTTTAGGGTTAGGGTTTGGGTTAGGGTTAGGGTAAGGGTTAGTGTTATGGTTAGGGTTAAGTTTAGGGTTAGGGTTAGAATTAGGATTAGGGTTAGGGTTAGAATTAGGGTTAGGGTTAGGTTTAGGGTTAGGTTTAGGTTTCGAGTTAGGGTTAGTGTTAGGGTAGGGATAGGGTTAGGGTTAGGGTTAGGTATAGGGTTTGGGTTAGGGTTAGAGTTAGGGTTAGAGTTTGGGTTAGGGTTAGGGTAAGGGTTTGTGTTATGATTAGGGTTAGGGTTAGGGTTAGGGTTACGGTTAGGGTTAGTGTTAGGGTTTAGGGTTAGGTTTATGGTTAGGGTTAGGATTAAAAAAAAGAATTTAGAACAGTGTTACTCTTCCCCTAAGAAGCTTTACTTTGAAAGATAATCTCGTTCTTTTGAAAGTGTATGAATTTCATGAAATGCTTTAGTGAGAAACAGAGATGTGTTTCGGTGAAAAGAAGATCCGTTGTTTGGGATGTATCAAAGTATTGTTAGAATTGAGAACAGTGTTCCTCTTCTGTTTAGAAGCTTTACTTTGAGAGATATTCACATTCATCTGAAAGTGTATGAATTTCATGAAATTCTTTTGTAAGAAACGTAGACGTAATTGTTTGAAAAGAATATTCGTTGTTTGGGATGTATCAAAGTATTGTGAGAATTTAGAACAGTGGTTAGGGTTAGAATTAGGATTAGGGTTAGGGTTTAGCGTTAGGGTTAGGGTTAGGGTTTGTGTTAGGATTAAAAAAAAAGAATTCAGAAGAGTGTTACTCTTCCCCTAAGAAGCTTTACTTTGAAAGATAATCTCGTTCTTTTGAAAGTGTATGAATTTCATGAAATGCTTTTGTAAGAAACACAGACGTGTTTCTTTGAAAAGAAGATTCGTTGTTTGGGATGTATCAAAGTATTGTTAGAATTGAGAACAGTGTTCCTCTTCTGTTTAGAAGCTTTACTTCGAGAGATATTCACATTCATCTGAAAGTGTATGAATTTCATTAAATGCTTTTGTAAGAAACGTAGACGTGATTGTTTGAAAAGATGATTCTTTGTGTGTGATGTTTCACAGTATTGTTAGAATTGAGAACAGTGTTCCTCTTCCCCTTAGAAGCTTTACTTTCAAAGATAATCTCGTTCTTTTGAAAGTGTATGAATTTCATGAAATGCTTTGTGAGAAAGACAGACGTGTTTCTGTGAAAAGAAGATTCGTTGTTTGGGATGTATCAAAGTATTGTTAGAATTGAGAACACTGATCCTCTTCCCCTTTGAAACTTTACTTTACAAAATAATCTCGTTCTTTTGAAAGGGTATGAATTTCATGAAATGCTTTTGTGAGATGTGTTTCGTTGAAAAGAAGATTCATTTTTTGGGATGTTCAAAGTATTGTTAGATTAAGAACAGTGTTCGTGTTCCTCTTCCCCTTAGAAGCTTAACTTTGAAAGATAATCTCGTTCTATTGAAAGTGTATGAATTTCATGAAATGCTATTGTGAGAAACACAGATGTGTTTCTGTGAAAAGAAGATTCGTTGTTTGGGATGTATCAAAGTATTGTGAGAATTTAGAACAGTGGTTAGGGTTAGGGTTAGGATTAGGGTTAGTGTTAGGGTTAGGGTTAGTGTTAGGGTTAGGGTTAGGGTTTGCATTAGGGTTAGGGTTAGGGTTTGGGTTAGAATTAGGGTTAGGGTTAGGGTTAGGTTTAGGGTTAGGGTTAGGGTTCGGGTTAGGTTTAGGGTAGGGTTAGGGTTAGGGTTAGGGTTAGGGTTAGGGTTAGAAGTTTGTGTTAGGGTTAGGGTTAGGGTTATGTTTAGGGTTTGGGTTAGGGTTAGGGTTAGGGTTAGAGTTTGGGTTAGGGTTAGGGTAAGTGTTAGTGTTATGGTTAGGGTTAGTGTTAGAGTTACGGTTAGGGTTAGGGTTAGGGTTTAGTGCTAGGGTTAGGGTTAGGGTTAGGGTTAGAATTAAAAAAAGACTATTTAGAACTGTTTTACTTATCCCCTAAGAAGCTTTACTTTGAAAGATAGTCTCGTTCTTTTGAAAGTGTATGAATTTCAGGAAATGCTTTTGTTAGAAACAGGGACGTGTTTCGGTGAAAAAAAGATCCGTTGTCGGGATGTATCAAAGTATTCATAGAATTTAGAACAGCGGTTAGGGTTAGGGTTAGGATTAGGGTTAGTGTTAGATTTAGGGTTATGGTTAGGGTTAGTGTTAGGGTGAGGGTTAGGGTTAGGGTTAGGGTTTGCGTTAGGGTTAGAGTTAGGGTTTGGGTTAGGGTTAGTGTTAGGGAAGGGTTAGGATTAGTGTTAGGGTTAGGGGTTAGGGTTAGGGTTAGTGTTTGGGTTAGGGTTAGGGTAAGGGTTAGTGTTATGGTTAGGGTTAAAGTTAGGGTTAGGGCGGGAGGCAGAGGCAGGCGGATCTTTGTGAGTTCGAGACCAGCCTGGTCTACAGAGCTAGTTCCAGGACAGGCTCCAAAACCACAGAGAAACCCTGTCTCGAAAAACCAAAAAAAAAAAAAAAAAAAAAAAAAAAGTTAGGGTTAGGGTTAGGATTAGGATTAGGGTTAGGTTTAGGGTTTGGGTTATGGTTAGGGTTAGGGTTAGGGTTAAGTTTAGGGTTTGGGTTTGGGATAGGGTTAGAGTAAGGTTTAGGGTTATTGTTAGGGTTAGGGTTAGGGTTAGGTTTATGGTTAGGGTTAGGGTTTAGGGTTAGTGTTAGGGTTAGGGTTAGGATTAAAAAAAAAGAATTTAGAACATTGTTACTCTTCCCCTAAGAAGGTTTACTTTGAAAGATAATCTCGTTCTATTGAAAGTGTATGAATTTCATGAAATGATTTTGTAAGAAACACAGACGTGTTTCTTTGAAAAGAAGATTCGTTGTTTGGGATGTATCAAAGTATTGAAAGAAATTAGAACAGCGGTTAGGGTTAGGGTTAGGATTAGGGTTAGTGTTAGGGTTAGGGTTAGGGTTAGTGTTAGGGTTAGGGTTAGGATTAAAAAAACAAGAATTTAGAACAGTGTTCATCTTCCCCTAAGGAGCTTTACTTTGAAAGATAATCTCGTTCTTTTGAAAGTGTATGAATTTCATGAAATGCTTTTGTAAGAAAAACAGACGTGTTTCTTTGAAAAGAAGATTTGTTGTTTGGGATGTATCAAAGTATTGTTAGAATTGAGAACAGTGTTCCTCTTCTGTTTAGAATCTTTACTTTGAGAGATATTCACATTCATCTCAAAGTGTATGAATTTCATGAAATGCTTTTGTAAGAAATGTAGACGTGATTGTTTGAAAAGAAGATTCTTTGTGTGGGATGTTTCACAGTATTGTTAGAATTGAGAACAGTGTTGCACTTCCCCTTAGAAGCTTTACTTTCCAAGATTATCTCGTTCTTTTGAAAGTGTATGAATTTCATGAAATGCTTTTGTGAGAAATAAAGACGTGTTTCTGTGAAAAGAAGGCTCGTTGTTTGGGATGTATCAAAGTATTGTTAGAATTGAGAATAGTGTTCCTCTTCCCCTTAGAAGCTTTACTTTGAAAGATAGTCTCGTTCTTTTGAAAGTGTATGAATTTCATGAAATGCTTTTGTTAGAAACAGAGATGTGTTTCGGTGAAAAGAAGATCCGTTGTTTGGGATGTATCAAAGTATTGATAGAATTTAGAACAGCGGTTAGGGTTAGGGTTAGGATTAGGGTTAGTATTAGGTTTAGGGTTAGGGTTAGGGTTAGTGTTAGGGTGTGGGTTAGGGTTAGGGTTAGGGTTTGCGTTATTGTTAGAGTTAGGGTTAGGGTTAGGGTTAGGGTTAGTGTTAGGGTGTGGGTTAGGGTTAGGGTTAGGGTTAGGGTTAGGGTTAGGGTTAGGGTTATGGAAGGGTTAGGATTAGGGTTAGGGTTAGGGGTTAGTGTTAGGTTTAGGGTTAGGGTTTGGGTTAGGGTTAGGGTAAGGGTTAGTGTTATGGTTAGGGTTAAGGTTAGGGTTAGGTTTAGAATTAGGATTAGGGTTAGGGTTAGGGTTAGGGTTAGGGTTAGGGTTAGGTTTAGGGTTAGGTTTAGGTTTGGGAAAGGGTTAGGGTTAGGGTAGGGATAGGGTTAGGGTTAGGGTTAGGGTTAGGAGTTTGTTTTAGGGTTAGGGTTAGGGTTAGGGTTAGGTTTAGGGTTTGGTTTAGGGTTAGGGTTAGGGTTAGTGTTTGGGTTAGGGTTAGGGTAAGGGTTAGTGTTATGGTTAGGGTTAGGGTTAGGGTTACGGTTAGGGTTAGGGTTAGGGTTTAGGGTTAGGGTTAGGGTTAGGGTTAGGGTTAAAAAAAAAGAATTTAGAACAGTGTTACTCTTCCCTAAGACGCTTTACTTTGAAAGATAATCTCGTTCTTTTGAAAGTGTATGAATTTCATGAAATGCTTTTGTAAGATATACAGACGTGTTTTTTGAAAAGAAGATTCTTTGTTTGGGATGTATCAAAGTATTGTTAGAATTGAGAACAGTGTTCCTCTTCTGTTTAGAAGCTTTACTTTGAGAGATATTCACATTCATCTGAAAGTGTATGAATTTCATGAAATGCTTTTGTAAGAAAAGTACACGTGATTGTTTGAAAAGAAGATTCTTTGTGTGGGATGTTTCACAGTATTGTTAGAATTGAGAACAGTGTTCCTCTTCCCCTTTGAAGCTTTACTTTCCAAGATAATGTCGTTCTTTTGAAAGTGTATGAATTTGATGAAATGCTTTTGTTAGAAACAGAGATGTGTTTCGGTGAAAAGAAGATCCGTTGTTTGGGATGTATCAAAGTATTTTTAGAATTTAGAACAGTTGTTAGGGTTAGGGTTATGATTAGTGTTAGTGATAGGGTTAGGGTTATGGTTTTGGTTATGGTTAGGGTTAGTGTTAGGGTTAGGGTTAGGGTTAGGGTTAGTGTTAGGATTAGGGTTTGCATTTTGATTAGGGTAATTGTTAGTGTTTGGGTTAGGGTTAGGGTTAGGTTTAGGGTTAGAGTTAGGGTTAGGGTTAGGTTTAGGGTTAGGGTTAGGGTAGGGTAAGGTTAGGGTTATGGTTAGGGTTAGGGTTAGGGGTTAGGGTTAGTGTTAGGGTTAGGGTTAGGTTTAGGGTCTGGGTTAGGGTTAGGGTTAGGGTTAGGGTTTGTGTTAGGGTTAGGGTAAGTGTTAGGGTTATGGTTAGGGTTAGGGTTAGGGTTACGGTTAGGGTTAGGGTTAGGGTTTAGGGTTAGGGTTTTGTTTAGGGTTAGTGTTAGGATTAAAAAAAAAGAATTTAGAACAGTGTTACTCTTCCCCTAAGAAGCTTTACTTTGAAAGATAATCTCGTTCTTTTGAAAGTGTATGAATTTCATGAAATGCTTTTATTAGAAACAGAGACGTGTTTCGGTGAAAGGAAGATCCGATGTTTGGGATGTATCAAAGTATTTATAAAATTTAGAACAGCGGTGAGGGTTAGGGTTAGGATTAGGGTTAGTGTTAGGTTTAGGGTTAGGATTAGGGTTAGTGTTATGGTGAGGGTTAGGGTTAGGGTTAGGGTTTGCGTTAGGGTTAGAGTTAGGGTTAGGGTTAGGGTTAGGTTTATGGAAGGGTAAGGATTAAGGTTAGGGTTATGGGTTAGTGTTAGGGTTAGGGTTGGGGTTTGGGTTAGGTTTAGGGTAAGGGTTAGTGTTATGGTTAGGGTTAAAGTTAGGGTTAGAGTTAGGATTAGGATTAGGGTTAGGGTTAGGGTTAGGGTTTTGATTAGGGTTAGGGTTAGTGTTAGGGTTAGGGTTATGGATAATGTTAGGGTAAGGTATAGGGTTATGGTTAGGGTTAGGGTTAGGGTTAGGGTTAGGGTTATGGTTAGAGTTAGGGTTTAGGATTGGTGTTAGGGTTAGGGTTAGGGTTAGGATTAAAAAAAAAGAATTTAGAACATTGTTACTCTTCCCCTAAGAAACTTTACTCTGAAATATAACCTCGTTTTTTTGAAAGTGTATGAATTTCATGAAATGCTTTTGTATGAAACACAGACGTGTTTCTGTGAAAAGAAGATTCGTTGTTTGGGATGTATCAATGTATTGTTAGAATTGAGAACAGTGATCATCTTCCCCTTTGAAACTTTACTTTCCATGATAATCTCGTTCTTTTGAAAGTGTATGAATTTCATGAAATGCTTTTGTGAGATGTGTTTCGTTGAAAAGAAGATTCGTTTTTTGGGATGTTCAAAGTATTGTTAGAATAAGAACAGTGTTCGTGTTCCTCTTCCCCTTAGAAGCTTAACTTTCAAAGATAATCTCGTTCTATTGAAAGTGTATGAATTTCATGAAATGCTTTTGTGAGAAACACAGATTTGTTTCTGTGAAAAGAAGATTCGTTTTTTGGGATGTATCAAAATATTGTGAGAATTTAGAACAGTGGTTAGGGTTAGGGTTAGGATTAGGGATAGTGTTAGTGTTAGGGTTAGGGTTAGGGTTAGTGTTAGTGTTAGGGTTAGGGTTAGGGTTAGTGTTAGTGTTAGGGTTAGGGTTAGGGTTAGGGTTAGGGTTAGGGTTAGGGTTAGGGTTCGGGTTAGGGTTAGTGTAGGGTTAGGGTTAGGGTTAGGGTTAGGGGTTTGTGTTAAGGTTAGGGTTATGGTTAGGGTTAGGTTTAGGGTTTGGGTTAGGGTTAGGATTAGGGTTAGAATTTGGGTTAGGGTTAGGGTTAGGAGTAGGGTTATGGTTAGGGTTAGGGTTAGGGTTACGGTTAGGGTTAGGGTTAGGGTTTAGGTCTAGGGTTAGGGTTATGGTTAGGGTTAGGGTTAGAGTTAGGGTTAGGGTTAGGGTTAGGGTTAGGGTTAGGGTTAGGGTTTAGGGCTATGGTTAGGGTTAGAATTAGGGTTAGGATTAAAAAAAAAGAATTTAGAACAGTGTTACTCTTCCCCTAAGAAGCTTTACTTTGAAAGATAGTCTCGTTCATTTGAAAGTGTATGAATTTCATGAAATGCTTTTGTTAGAAACAGAGATGTGTTTCGGTGAAAAGAAGATCCGTTGTATGGGATGTATCAAAGTATTGTTAGATTTTGCACAGTGGTTATGTTTAGGGTTATGATTAGGGTTAGTGTTAGGGTTAGGGTTAGGGTTAGGATTAAAAAAAAAATAATTTAACAGTGTTACTCTTCCCCTAAGAAGCTTTATTTTGAAAGATAATCTCGTTCTTTTGAAAGTGCATGAATTTCATGAAATGCTTTTGTAAGAAACACAGACGTGTTCCTGTGAAAAGAAGATTTGTTGTTTGGGATGTATCAAAGTATTGTTAGAATTGAGAACAGTGATCCTCTTCCCCTTTGAAACTTTACTTTCCAAGATAATCTCTTTCTTGTGAAAGTGTATGAATTTCATGAAATGCTTTTGTGAGATGTGTTTCGTTGAAAAAAAGATTTGTTTTTTGGGATGTATCAAAGTATTGTTAGAATAAGAACAGTGTTCGTATTCCTCTTTCCCTTAGAAGCTTAACTTTGAAAGATAATCTCGTTCTTTTGAATGTGTATGAATTTCATGAAATGCTTTTGTGAGAAACACAGATGTGTTTCTGTGAAAAGAAGATTCGTTGTTTGGGATGTATCAAAATATTGTGAGAATTTAGAACAGTGGTAATGGTTAGGGTTAGGATTAGGTTTAGTGTTAGGGTTAGGTTTAGTGTTAGGGTTAGGTTTAGGGTTAGGGTTAGGGTTAGTGTTAGGGTTAGGGTTAGGGTTTGCGTTAGGGTTAGGGTTAAAGTTAGGGTTAGGTTTAGGGTTAGGGTTAGTGTTCGGGTTAGGGTTAGGGTTAGGGTAGGGTTAGGGTTAGGGTTAGTGTTAGGGTTATGGGTTTGTGTTAGGGTTAGGGTTAGGGTTAGGGTTAGTTTTAGGGTTTGGGTTAGGGTTAGGGTTAGGGTTAGAGTTTGGGTTAGGGTGAGTGTAAGTGTTAGGGTTATGGTTAGTGTTAGGGTTAGGTTTACGGTTAGGGTTAAGGTAAGTGTTTAGGGTTAGGGTTAATGGTAGGATTAAAAAAAAAGAATTTAGAACAGTGTTACTCTTCCCCTACGAAGCTTTACTTTGAAAGATAATCTCGTTCTTTTGAAAGTGTATGAATTTCATGAAATGCTTTTGTGAGAAACACAGATGAGTTTCTGTGAAAAGAAGATTCGTTGTTTGGGATGTATCAAAGTATTGTGAGAATTTAGAACAGTGGTTAGGGTTAGGGTTAGGATTAGGGTTAGTGTTAGGGTTAGGGTTAGGGTTAGTGTTAGGGTTAGGGTTAGGGTTTGCATTAGGGTTAGGGTTAGGGTTAGGGTTAGGGATAGGGTTAGGGTTAGGTTTAGGGTTAGGGTTAGGATTCTGGTTAGGGTTAGGGTAGGGTTAGGGTTAGGGTTAGGGTTAGGGTTAGGGGTTTGTGTTAGGGTTAGGTTTAGGGTTAGGGTTAGGTTTAGGGTTTGGATTAGGGTTAGGGTTAGGGTTAGGGTTAGAGTTTGGGTTAGGGTTAGGGTAAGTGTTAGGGTTATGGTTAGGGTTAGTGTTAGAGTTACGGTTAAGGTTAGGGTCAGGGTTTAGGGCTAGGGTTAGGGTTAGTGTTAGGGTTAGGATTAAAAAAAGACTATTTAGAACAGTGTTACTCTTCCCCTAAGAAGCTTTACTTTGAAATATAATCTCATCTTTTGAAAGTGTATGAATTTCATGAAATGCTTTTGTGAGAAACACAGATGTGTTCCTGTGAAAAGAAAATTCGCTGTTTGGGATGTATCAAAGTATTGTTAGAATTTAGAACAGTGGTTAGGGTTAGGGTTATGATTAGTGTTATTGTTAGGGTTAGGGTTATGGTTATGGTTAAGGTTAGGGTCAGTGTTAGGGTTAGGTTTAGGGTTAGGTTTAGGTTTGAGTTAGGGTTAGGGTTAGTGTTAGTGTTAGGGTTAGTGTTAGGGTTAGGTTTAGATTTAGGGTTAGGGTTAAGGTTAGGGTTAGGGTAGGGTTAGGGTTAGGGTTAGGGTTAGGGTTTAGGGTTAGTGTTAGTGTTAGGGTTAGGGTTAGGTTTAGGGTTGGGTAAGGGTTAGGGTTAGGGTTAGGGTTAGGGTTTGGGTTAGGGTTAGGATTAAAAAAAAAGAATTTAGAACAGTGTTACTCTTACCCTAAGAAGCTTTACTTTGAAAGATAATCTCGTTATTTTGAAAGTGTATGAATTTCATGAAATGCTTTTGTTAGAAACAGAGATGTGTTTCGGTGAAAAAAAGATCCGTTGTATGGTATGTATCAAAGTATTCATAGAATTTAGAACAGCGGTTAGGGTTAGGGTTAGGGTTTGAGTTAGGGTTAGAGTTAGGGTTAGGTTTAGGGTTAGGGTTAGGGTTAGGGTTAGGGAAGGGTTAGGATTAGGGTTAGGTTTAGGTTTCGGGTTAGGGTTAGGTTTAGGGTTAGGTTTAGGTTTGGGGTTAGGTTTAGGGTTAGGGTAGGGATAGGGTTAGGGTTAGGGTTAGGGTTAGGGTTAGGAGTTTGTGTTAGGTTTAGGGTTAGGGTTAGGGTTAGGTATAGGGTTTGGGTTAGGGTTAGGGTTAGGATTAGAGTTTGGGTTAGGGTTAGGGTAAGGGTTAGTGTTATGGTTAGGGTTAGGGTTAGGGTTAGGGTTAGGGTTACGGTTAGGGTTAGGGTT
>JAQJZF010000027.1:36727350-36729850 GCA_028537955.1 Microtus californicus | reverse complement strand
AAGATAATCTCGTTCTTTTGAAAGTGTATGAATTTCATGAAATGCTTTTGTAAGAAACACAGACGTGTTTCTGTGAAAAGAAGATTCGTTGTTTGGGATGTATCAAAGTATTGTTAGAATTGAGAACAGTGATCCTCTTCCCATTTGAAACTTTACTTTCCAAGATAATCTCGTTCTTTTGAAAGTGTATGAATTTCATGAAATGCTTTTGTGAGATGTGTTTCGTTGAAAAGAAGATTCATTTTTTGGAATGTTCAAAGTATTGTTAGAATAAGAACAGTGTTCGTGTTCCTCTTCCCCTTAGAAGCTTTACTTTGAAAAAAAGTCTCCTTCTATTGAACGTGTATGAATTTCATGAAATGCTTTTGTTAGAAACAGAGACGTGTTTCGGTGAAAAGAATATTCTTTGTTTGGTATGTATCAAAGTATTGTGAGAATTTAGAACAGTGGTTAGTTTAGGGTTAGGATTAGTGTTAGTGTTAGGGTTAGGGTTAGGGTTAGTGTTAGGGTTAGGGTTAGGGTTTGCATTAGGGTTAGGGTTAGGGTTAGGGTTAGGTTTAGGGTTAGGGTTAGGTTTCGGGTTAGGGTTAGGGTAGGGTTAGGGTTAGGGTAAGGGTTAGTGTTATGGGTAGGGTTAAGGTTCGGGTTAGGGTTAGAATTAGGATTAGGGTTAGGGTTAGGGTTAGGGTTAGGTTTAGGGTTAGGTTTAGGTTTCGAGTTAGGGTTAGGGTAGGGATAGGGTTAGGGTTAGGGTTACGGTTAAGGTTAGGAGTTTGTGTTAGGGTTAGGGTTAGGGTTAGGGTTAGGTATAGGGTTTGGGTTAGGGTTAGAGTTAGGGTTAGAGTTTGGGTTAGGGTTAGGGTAAGGGTTTGTGTTATGATTAGGGTTAGGGTTAGGGTTAGGGTTACGGTTAGGGTTAGTGTTAGGGTTTAGGGTTAGGTTTATGGTTAGGGTTAGGATTAAAAAAAAAATTTAGAACAGTGTTACTCTTCCCCTAAGAAGCTTTACTTTGAAAGATAATCTCGTTCTTTTGAAAGTGTATGAATTTCATGAAATGCTTTAGTGAGAAACACAGACGTGTCTATTTGAAAAGAAGATTCGTTGTTTGGGATGTATCAAAGTATTGTTAGAATTGAGAACAGTGTTCCTCTTCTGTTTAGAAGCTTTACTTTGAGAGATATTCACATTCATCTGAAAGTGTATGAATTTCATGAAATGCTTTTGTAAGAAACGTAGACGTAATTGTTTGAAAAGAATATTCGTTGTTTGGGATGTATCAAAGTATTGTGAGAATTTAGAATAGTGGTTAGGGTTAGAATTAGGATTAGGGTTAGGGTTTAGCGTTTGGGTTAGGGTTAGGGTTAGTGTTAGGATTAAAAAAAAAAGAATTCAGAAGAGTGTTACTCTTCCCCTAAGAAGCTTTACTTTGAAAGATAATCTCGTTCTTTTGAAAGTGTATGAATTTCATGAAATGCTTTTGTAAGAAACACAGACGTGTTTCTTTGAAAAGAAGATTCGTTGTTTGGGATGTATCAAAGTATTGTTAGAATTGAGAACAGTGTTCCTCTTTTGTTTAGAAGCTTTACTTCGAGAGATATTCACATTCATCTGAAAGTGTATGAATTTCATTAAATGCTTTTGTAAGAAACGTAGACGTGATTGTTTGAAAAGATGATTCTTTGTGTGTGATGTTTCACAGTATTGTTAGAATTGAGAACAGTGTTCCTCTTCCCCTTAGAAGCTTTACTTTCAAAGATAATCTCGTTCTTTTGAAAGTGTATGAATTTCATGAAATGCTTTGTGAGAAACACAGACGTGTTTCTGTGAAAAGAAGATTCGTTGTTTGGGATGTATCAAAGTATTGTTAGAATTGAGAACACTGATCCTCTTCCCCTTTGAAACTTTACTTTCCAAAATAATCTCGTTCTTTTGAAAGGGTATGAATTTCATGAAATGCTTTTGTGAGATGTGTTTCGTTGAAAAGAAGATTCATTTTTTGGGATGTTCAAAGTATTGTTAGATTAAGAACAGTGTTCGTGTTCCTCTTCCCCTTAGAAGCTTAACTTTGAAAGATAATCTCGTTCTATTGAAAGTGTATGAATTTCATGAAATGCTTTTGTGAGAAACACAGATGTGTTTCTGTGAAAAGAAGATTCGTTGTTTGGGATGTATCAAAGTATTGTGAGGATTTAGAACAGTGGTTAGGGTTAGGGTTAGGATTAGGGTTAGTGTTAGGGTTAGGGTTAGGGTTAGTGTTAGGGTTAGGGTTAGGGTTTGCATTAGGGTTAGGGTTAGGGTTTGGGTTAGAATTAGGGTTAGGGTTAGGGTTAGGTTTAGGGTTAGGGTTAGGGTTCGGGTTAGGTTTAGGGTAGGGTTAGGTTAGGGTTAGGGTTAGGGTTAGAATTTTGTGTTAGGGTTAGGGTTAGGGTTATATTTAGGGTTTGGGTTAGGGTTAGGGTTAGGGTTAGAGTTTGGGTTAGGGTTAGGGTAAGTGTTAGTG
>JAQJZF010000027.1:36719850-36722350 GCA_028537955.1 Microtus californicus | reverse complement strand
GAAATGCTTTTGTAAGATATACAGACGTGTTTTTTGAAATGAAGATTCGTTGTTTGGGATGTATCAAAGTATTGTTAGAATTGAGAACAGTGTTCCTCTTCTGTTTAGAAGCTTTACTTTGAGTGATATTCACATTCATCTGAAAGTGTATGAATTTCATGAAATGCTTTTGTAAGAAACGTACAAGTGATTGTTTGAAAAGAAGATTCTTTGTGTGGGATGTTTCACAGTATTGTTAGAATTGAGAACAGTGTTCCTCTTCCCCTTATAAGCTTTACTTTCCAAGATAATCTCGTTCTTTTGAAAGTGTATGAATTTCATGAAATGCTTTTGTAAGAAACACAGACGTGTTTCTGTGAAAAGAAGATTCGTTGTTTGGGATGTATCAAAGTATTTTTAGAATTTAGAACAGTGGTTAGGGTTAGGGTTATGATTAGGGTTAGTGATAGGGTTAGGGTTATGGTTTTGGTTATGGTTAGGATTAGTGTTAGGGTTAGGGTTAGGGTTAGGGTTAGTGTTAGGGTTAGGGTTTGCATTAGGATTAGGGTAAGTGTTAGTGTTTGGGTTAGGGTTAGGGTTAGGTTTAGGGTTAGGGATAGGGTTAGGGTTAGGTTTAGGGTTAGGGTTAGGGTTAGGGTAGGGTAAGGTTAGGGTTAGGGTTAGGGTTAGGGGTTAGGGTTAGTGTTAGTTTTAGGGTTAGGTTTAGGGTCTGGGTAAGGGTTAGGGTTAGGGTTATGGTTTGTGTTAGGGTTAGGGTAAGTGTTAGGGTTATGGTTAGGGTTATGGTTACGGTTAGGGTTAGGGTTAGGGTTTAGGGTTAGGGTTAAGTTTAGGGTTTGGGTTTGGGATAGGGTTAGAGTAAGGTTTAGGGTTATTGTTAGGGTTAGGGTTAGGGTTAGGTTTATGGTTAGCGTTAGGGTTTAGGGTTAGTGTTAGGGTTTGGGTTAGGGTTAGGGTTAGGGGTTTGTGTTAAGGTTAGGGTTATGGTTAGGGTTAGGTTTAGGGTTTGGGTTAGGGTTAGGATTAGGGTTAGAGTTTGGGTTAAGGTTAGGGTAAGGGTTAGGGTTATGGTTAGGGTTAGGGTTAGGGTTAGGGTTAGGGTTACGGTTAGGGTTAGGGTTAGGGTTTAGGTCTAGGGTTAGGGTTAGGGTTAGGGTTAGGATTAAAAAAAAGAATTTAGAACAGTGTTACTCTTCCCCTAAGAAGCTTTACTTTGAAAGATAATCTCGTTCTTTTGAAAGTGTATGAATTTCATGAAATGCTTTTATTAGAAACAGAGACGTGTTTCGGTGAAAGTAGGATCCGATGTTTGGGATGTATCAAAGTATTTATAAAATTTAGAACAGCGGTGAGGGTTAGGGTTAGGATTAGGGTTAGTGTCAGGTTTATGGTTAGGATTAGGGTTAGTGTTATGGTGAGGGTTAGGGTTAGGGTTAGGGTTTGCGTTAGGGTTAGAGTTAGGGTTAGGGTTAGGGTTAGGGTTAGGTTTATGGAAGGGTAAGGATTAAGGTTAGGGTTAGGGGTTAGTGTTAGGGTTAGGGTTAGGGTTTGGGTTAGGTTTAGGGTAAGGGTTAGTGTTATGGTTAGGGTTAAAGTTAGGGTTAGGGTTAGGATTAGGATTAGGGTTAGGGTTAGGGTTAGGGTTTTGATTAGGGTTAGGGTTGGTGTTAGGGTTAGGGTTATGGATAATGTTAGGGTAAGGTATAGGGTTATGGTTAGGGTTAGGGTTAGGGTTAGGGATAGGGTTAGGGTTAGGTTTAGGGTTACGGTTAGGGTTATGGTAGGGTTAGGGTTAGGGTTAGGGTAATGGTTAGGTGTTTGTGTTAGGGTTAGGGTTAGTGTTATGGTTAGGTTTTGAGTTTAAGTTAGGGTTAGGGTTAGGGTTAGGGTAGTGTTAGGGTTAGGGTTAGGGTAATGGTTAGGGTTAGGATTAGTGTTTAGGGTTAGGGTTTGGTTTAGGGTTAGGTTTAGGATTAAAAAAAAAAGAATTTAGAACAGTGTTACTCTTCCCCTAAGAAGCTTTACTTTGAAAGAAAATCTCGTTCTTTTGAAAGTGTTTGAATTTCATGAATTGCTTTTGTTAGAAACAGAGATGTGTTTCGGTGAAAAGAAGATCCGTTGTTTGGGATGTATCAAAGTATTGATAGAATTTAGAACAGCGGTTAGGGTTAGGGTTAGGATTAGGGTTAGTATTAGGTTTAGAGTTAGGGTTAGGGTTACTGTTAGGGTGTGGGTTAGGGTTAGGGTTAGGGTTAGGGTTAGGGTTAGGGTTAGGGTTAGGGTTATGGAAGGGTTAGGATTAGGGTTAGGGTTAGGGGTTAGTGTTAGGGTTAGGGTTAGGGTTTGGGTTAGGGTTAGGGTAAGGGTTAGTGTTATGGTTAGGGTTAAGTTTAGGGTTAGGTTTAGAATTAGGATTAGGGTTAGGGTTAGGGTTAGGTTTAGGGTTAGGTTTAGGTTTGGGAAAGGGTTAGGGTTAGGGTAGGGATAGGGTTAGGGTTAG
>JAQJZF010000027.1:36707350-36714850 GCA_028537955.1 Microtus californicus | reverse complement strand
ATTAAAAAAAAAGAATTTAGAACATTGTTACTCTTCCCCTAAGAAGCATTACTTTGAAAGATAATCTCGTTCTTTTGAAAGTGTATGAATTTCATGAAATGCTTTTGTAAGAAACACAGACGTGTTTCTTTGAAAAGAGGATTCGTTGTTTGGGATGTATCAAAGTATTGTTAGAATTGAGAACAGTATTCCTCTTCTGTTTAGAAGCTTTACTTTGAGAGATATTCACATTCATCTGAAAGTGTATGAATTTCATGAAATGCTTTTGTAAGAAATTTAGACGTGATTGTTTGAAAAGAAGATTCTTTGTGTGGGATGTTTCACAGTATTGTTAGAATTGAAAACAGTGTTCCTCTTCCCCTTAGAAGCTTTACTTTAAAAGATAGTCTCGTTCTTTTGAAAGTGTATGAATTTCATGAAATGCTTCTGTGAGAAATAAAGACGTGTTTCTGTGAAAAGAAGACTCGTTGTTTGGGATGTATCAAAGTATTGTTAGAATTGAGAATATTGTTCCTCTTCTCCTTAGAAGCTTTACTTTGAAAGATAGTCTCGTTCTTTTGAAAGTGTATGAATTTCATGAAATGCTTTTGTTAGAAACAGAGATGTGTTTCAATGAAAAGAAGATAAGTTGTTTGGGATGTATCAAAGTATTGTTAGAATTTAGAACAGTGGTTAGGGTTATGGTTATGATTAGGGTTAGTGATAGGGTTAGGCTTATGGTTATGGTTATGGTAGGGTTAGTGTTAGGGTTAGGGTTAGGGTTAGGGTTAGTGTTAGGGTTAGGGTTTGCATTCGGATTTGGGTTAGTGTTAGTGTTAGGGTTAGGGAAAGGGTTAGGGTTAGTTTTAGGTTTAGGGTTAGGGTTAGGGTTAGGGTAGGAAAAGGTTAGGGATAGGGTTAGGGTTAGCGGTTAGGGTTAGTGTTAGGGTTAGGGTTAGGTTTAGGGTCTGGGTTAGGGTTAGGGTTTGGGTTAGGGTTAGGGTAAGTGTTAGGGTTATGGTTAGGGTTAGGGTTACGGTTATGGTTGGGATTAGGGTTTAGGGTTAGGGTTTGGTTTAGGGTTAGTGTTAGGATTAAAAAAAAAGAATTTAGAACAGTGTTACTCTTCCCCTAAGAAGCTTTACTTTGAAAGAAAATCTCGTTCTTTTGAAAGTGTATGAATTTCATGAAATGCTTTTGTTAGAAACAGAGATGTGTTTCGGAGAAAAGAAGATCCGTTGTTTGGGATGTATCAAAGTATTGATAGAATTTAGAACAGCGGTTAGGGTTAGGGTTAGGATTAGGGTTAGTATTAGGTTTAGGGTTAGGCTTAGGGTTAGTGTTAGGGTGTGGGTTAGGGTTAGGGTTAGGGTTTGCGTTAGGGTTAGAGTTAGGGTTAGGGTTAGGGTTAGGGTTATGGAAGGGTTAGGATTAGGGTTAGGGTTAGGGGTTAGTGTTAGGGTTAGGGTTAGGGTTACGGTTAGGGTTAGGGTTAGGGTTTAGGGTTAGGGTTAGGGTTAGGGTTAGGATTAAAAAAAAGAATTTAGAACAGTGTTACTCTTCCCCTAAAAGCTTTACTTTGAAAGATAATCTCGTTCTTTTGAAAGTGTATGAATTTCATGAAATGCTTTTATTAGAAACAGAGACGTGTTTCGGTGAAAAGAAGATCCGATGTTTGGGATGTATCAAAGTATTTATAGAATTTAGAACAGCGGTTAGGGTTAGGGTTAGGATTAGGGTTAGTGTTAGGTTTAGGGTTAGGGTTAGGGTTAGTGTTAGGGTGAGGGTTAGGGTTAGGGTTAGGGTTTGCGTTAGGGTTTGAGTTAGGGTTAGGGTTAGGGTTAGGGTTAGGTTTATGGAAGGGTTAGTATTAGGGTTAGGGTTAGGGGTTAGTGTTAGGGTTAGGGTTAGGGTTTGGGTTAGGTTTAGGGTAAGGGTTAGTGTTATGGTTAGGGTTAAAGTTAGGGTTAGGGTTAGGATTAGGATTAGGGTTAGGGTTAGGGTTAGGGTTAGGGTTTTGATTAGGGTTAGGGTTAGGGTTAGGGTTAGGGTTATGGATAATATTAGGGTAAGGTATAGGGTTATGGTTAGGGTTAGGGTTAGGGTTAGGGTTATGGTTAGAGTTAGGGTTTAGGATTGGTGTTAGGGTTAGGGTTAGGGTTAGGATTAAAAAAAAGAATTTAGAACATTGTTACTCTTCCCCTAAGAAACTTTACTCTGAAATATAACCTCGTTTTTTTGAAAGTGTATGAATTTCATGAAATGCTTTTGTAAGAAACACAGACGTGTTTCTGTGAAAAGAAGATTCGTTGTTTGGGATGTATCAATGTATTGTTAGAATTGAGAACAGTGATCAACTTCCCCTTTGAAACTTTACTTTCCAAGATAATCTCGTTCTTTTGAAAGTGTATGAATTTCATGAAATGCTTTTGTGAGATGAGTTTCGTTAAAAAGAAGATTCGTTTTTTGCGATGTTCAAAGTATTGTTAGAATAAGAACAGTGTTCGTGTTCCTCTTCCCCTTAGAAGCTTAACTTTGAAAGATAATCTCGTTCTATTCAAAGTGTATGAATTTCATGAAATGCTTTTGTGAGAAACACAGATTTGTTTCTGTGAAAAGAAGATTCGTTTTTTGGGATGTATCAAAATGTTGTGAGAATTTAGAACAGTGGTTAGGGTTAGGGTTAGGATTAGGGATAGTGTTAGTGTTAGGGTTAGGGTTAGGGTTAGTGTTAGTGTTAGTGTTAGGGTTAGGGTTAGTGTTAGTGTTAGTGTTAGGGTTAGGGTTAGGGTTAGGGTTAGGGTTCGGGTTAGGGTTAGGTTTAGGGTAGTGTTAGGGTTATGGTTAGGGTTAGGGGTTTGTGTTAAGGTTAGGGTTATGGTTAGGGTTAGGTATAGGGTTTGGGTTAGGGTTAGGATTAGGGTTAGAGTTTGGGTTAGGGTTAGGGTAAGGGTTAGGTTTATGGTTAGGGTTACGGTTAGGGTTAGGGTTAGGGTTTAGGTCTAGGGTTAGGGTTAGGGTTAGGGTTAGGATTAAAAAAAAGAATTTAGAACAGTGTTACTCTTCCCCTAAGAAGCTTTACTTTGAAAGAAACTCTCGTTCATTTGAAAGTGTATAAATTTCATGAAATGCTTTTGTTAGAAACAGAGATGTGTTTCGGTGAAAAGAAGATCCGTTGTATGTGATGTATCAAAGTATTGTTAGATTTTGAACAGTGGTTAGGGTTAGGGTTATGATTAGGGTTAGTGTTAGGGTTAGGGTTAGGGTTAGGATTAAAAAAAAAAGAATTTAACAGTGTTACTCTTCCCCTAAGAAGCTTTACTTTGAAAGATAATCTCGTTCTTTTGAAAGTGTATGAATTTCATGAAATGCTTTTGTAAGAAACACAGATGTGTTCCTGTGAAAAGAAGATTTGTTGTTTGGGATGTATCAAAGTATTGTGAGAATTTAGAACAGTGGTAAGGGTTAGGGTTAGGGTTAGGTTTAGTGTTAGGGTTAGGTTTTGGGTTAGGGTTAGGTTTAGGGTTAGGGTTAGGGTTAGTGTTAGGGTTAGGGTTAGGGTTTGCATTAGGGTTAGGGTTAAAGTTAGGGTTAGGTTTAGGGTTAGGGTTAGTGTTCGTGGTTAGGGTTAGGGTTATGATTAGTGTTATTGTTATGGTTAGGGTTATGTTTATGGTTAGGGTTAGGGTTAGTGTTAGGGTTAGGTTTATGGTTAGGGTTAGGGTTAGTGTTAGTGTTATTGTTAGGGTTTGGGTTAGGTTTAGGTTTAGGGTTAGGGTTAGGGTTAGGGTTAGGGTTAGGGTAGGGTTAGGGTTAGGGTTAGGGTTAGGGTTTACGGTTAGTGTTAGGGTTAGGGTTAGGGTTAGGTTTAGGGTTTGGGTAAGGTTTAGGGTTAGGGTTAGGGTTAGGGTTTACGGTTAGTGTTAGGGTTAAAGTTAGGGTTAGGTTTAGGGTTAGGTATAGGTTTCGGGTTAGGGTTAGGGTTAGGGTAGGGATATGGTTAGGGTTAGTGTTACGGTTAGGATTAGGGTTAGGGTTAGGTTTAGGGTTAGGGTTAGGGTTAGGTTTAGGGTTTGGGTTAGGGTTAGGGTTAGGGTTAGAGTTTGGGTTAGGGTTAGGGTAAGGGTTAGTGTTATGGTTAGGGTTAAAGTTAGGGTTAGGGTTAGGATTAGGATTAGGGTTAGGTTTAGGGTTTGGGTTTTGGTTAGGGTTAGAGTTAGGGTTAGGGTTAGGGTTAGGGTTTTGGATAGGGTTAGAGTAAGGTTTAGGGTTATTTTTAGGGTTAGGGTTAGGGTTACGGTTAGGGTTAGGGTTTAGGGTTAGTGTTAGGGTTAGTGTTAGGATTAAATAAAAAGAATTTAGAACAGTGTTACTCTTCCCCTAAGTAGCTTTACTTTGTAAGTTAATCTCTTTCTTTTGAAAGTGTATGAATTTCATGAAATGCTTTTGTGAGAAACACAGACGTGTTCCTGTGAAAAGAAGATTCGTTGTTTGGGATGTATCAAATTATTGTTAGAATTGAGAACAGTGATCCTCTTCCCCTTTGAAACTTTACTTTCCAAGATAATCTCGTTCCTTTGAAAGTGTATGAATTTCATGAAATGCTTTTGTGAGATGTGTTTCGTTGAAAAGAAGATTCGTTGTTTGGGATGTATCAAAGTATTGTTAGAATTGAGAACAGTGTTCCTCTTCTGTTTAGAAGCTTTACTTTGAGAGATATTCACATTCATCTGAAAGTGTATGAATTTCATGAAATGCTTTTGTAAGGAACATAGACGTGATTGTTTGAAAAGAAGATTCTTTGTGTGGGATGTTTCACACTATTGTTAGAATTGAGAACAGTGTCCATCTTCCCCTTAGAAACTTTACTTTCCAAGATAATCTCGTTCTTTTGAAAGTGTATGAATTTCATGAAATGCTTTTGTGAGAAACAAAGACGTGTTTCTGTGAAAAGAAGACTCGTTGTTTGGGATGTATCAAAGTAATGTTAGAATTGAGAATATTGTTCCTCTTCCCCTTAGAAGCTTTACTTTGAAAGATAGTCTCGTTCTTTTGAAAGTGTATGAATTTCATGAAATGCTTTTGTTAGAAACAGAGATGTGTTTCAGTGAAAAGAAGATCCGTTGTTTGGGATGTATCAAAGTATTGTTAGAATTTAGAACATTGGTTAGGGTTATGGTTATGATTAGGGTTAGTGATAGGGTTAGTCTTATGGTTATGGTTATGGTTAGGGTTAGTGTTAGGGTTAGGGTTAGGGTTAGTGTTAGGGTTAGGGTTTGCATTCGGATTAGGGTTAGTGTTAGTGTTAGGGTTAGGGTTAGTATTAGGGTTAGGGTTAGGGTTAGGTTTAGGATTAGGTTTAGGGTTAGGGTAGGGTAAGGTTAGGGTTAGGGTTAGGGTTAGGGGTTAGGGTTAGTGTTAGGGTTAGGGTTAGGTTTATGGTCTGGTTTAGGGTTAGGGTTAGGTTTAGGGTTTGGGTTAGGGTTAGGGTAAGATTTAAGGTTATGGTTAGGGTTAGGGGTTAGTGTTAGGATTAGGGTTAGTGTTTGGGTTAGGGTTAGGGTAAGGGTTAGTGTTATGGTTAGGGTTAAGGTTAGGGTTATGATTAGAATTAGGATTAGGGTTAGGGTTAGGGTTAGGGTTAGGTTTAGGGTTAGGTTTAGGTTTCGGGTTAGGGTTAGGGTAGGGATAGGGTTAGGGTTAGGGTTAGGGTTTGTGTTAGGGTTAGGGTTATGGATAGAGTTAGGGTTTAGTGTTGGTGTTAGGGTTAGGGTTAGGGTTAGGATTAAAAAAAAAGAATTTAGAACATTGTTACTCTTCCCCTAAGAAGCTTTACTCTGAAATATAACCTCGTTCTTATCAAAGTGTATGAATTTCATGAAATGCTTTTGTAAGAAACACAGACGTGTTTCTGTGAAAAGAAGATTCGTTGTTTGGGATGTATCAATGTATTGTTAGAATTGAGAACAGTGATCAACTTCCCCTTTGAAACTTTACTTTCCAAGATAATCTCGTTCTTTTGAAAGTGTATGAATTTCATGAAATGCTTTTGTGAGATGAGTTTCGTTGAAAAGAAGATTCGTTTTTTGCGATGTTCAAAGTATTGTTAGAATAAGAACAGTGTTCATGTTCCTCTTCCCCTTAGAAGCTTAACTTTGAAAGATAATCTCGTTCTATTGAAAGTGTATGAATTTCATGAAATGCTTTTGTGAGAAACACAGATTTGTTTCTGTGAAAAGAAGATTCGTTGTTTGGGATGTATCAAAGTATTGTGAGAATTTTAGAACAGTGGTTAGGGTTAGGGTTAGGGTTAGGGTTAGTGTTAGTTTTAGGGTTAAGGTTAGGGTTAGTGTTAGTGTTAGGGTTAGGGTTAGGGTTAGGGTTAGGTTTAGGGTTAGGGTTAGGGTTCCGGTTAGGGTTAGGGTTAGGGTAGGGTTAGGGTTAGGGTTAGGGTTAGGGTTTTGTGTTAAGGTTAGGGTTATGGTTAGGGGTAGGTTTAGGGTTTGGTTTAGGGTTAGGATTAGGGTTAGAATTTGGGTTAGGTTTAGGGTAAGCGTTAGGTTTATGGTTAGGGTTAGGGTTACGGTTAGGGTTAGGGTTAGGGTTTAGGTCTAGGGTTAGGGTTAGGGTTAGGATTAGGGTTAGGATTAAAAAAAAAGAATTTAGAACAGTGTTACTCTTCCCCTAAAAGCTTTACTTTGAAAGATAGTCTCGTTCTTTTGAAAGTGTATGAATTTCATGAAATGCTTTTGTTTGAAACAGAGATGTGTTTCGGTGAAAAGAAGATCCGTTGTTTGGGATATATCAAAGTATTGTTAGATTTTGAACAGTGGTTAGGTTTAGGGTTATGATTAGGGTTATTGTTAGGGTTAGGGTTATGGTTATGGTTAGGGTTAGGGTTAGTGTTAGGGTTAGGGTTAGGGTTAGCGTTAGGGATTGCGTTAGGGTTAGGGTTAGTGTTAGTGTTAGGGTTAGGGTTAGGTTTAGGTTTAAGTTTAGGGTTAGGGTTAGGGTTAGGGTAGAGTTAGGGTTAGGGTTAGGGAAAGGGTTAGTGTTATGGTTAGGGTTAAGGTTAGGGTTAGGGTTAGGGTTACGGTTAGGGTTAGGGTTAGGGTTAGGGTTAGGGTTTGGGATAAAGTTAGAGTAAGTTTTAGGGTTATGGTTAGGGTTCGGGTTAGGGTTAGGGTTATGGTTAGGGTTAGGTTTTAGGGTTAGTGTTAGGGTTAGGGTTAGGGTTAGGATTAAAAAAAAGAATTTAGAACAGTGTTACTCTTCTCCTAAGAAGCTTTACTTTGAAAGATAATCTCGTTCTTTTGAAAATGTATGAATTTTATGAAATGCTTTTGTTAGAAACACAGACGTTTTTCTGTGAAAAGAAGATTTGTTGTTTGGGATGTATCAAAGTATTGTTAGAATTGAGAACAGTGATCCTCTTCCCCTTTGAAACTTTACTTTCCAAGATAATCTCCTTCTTTTGAAAGTGTATGAATTTCATGAAATGCTTTTGTGAGATGTGTTTCG
>JAQJZF010000027.1:36669850-36702350 GCA_028537955.1 Microtus californicus | reverse complement strand
GTTAGTGTTAGAATTACGGTTAGGGTTAGGGTTAGGGTTTAGTGCTAGGTTTAGGGTTAGGGTTAGGGTTAGGATTAAAAAAAGACTATTTAGAACTGTTTTACTCTTCCCCTAAGAAGCTTTACTTTGAAAGATAGTCTCGTTCTTTTGAAAGTGTATGAATTTCAGGAAATGCTTTTGTTATAAACAGGGACGTGTTTCGGTGAAAAAAAGATCCGTTGTCGGGATGTATCAAAGTATTCATAGAATTTAGAACAGCGGATAGGGTTAGGGTTAGGATTAGGGTTAGTGTTAGATTTAGGGTTATGGTTAGGGTTAGTGTTAGGGTGAGGGTTAGGGTTAGGGTTAGGGTTTGCGTTAGGGTTAGAGTTAGGGTTTGGGTTAGGGTTAGTGTTAGGGAAGGGTTAGGATTAGTGTTAGGGTTAGGGGTTAGGGTTAGGGTTAGTGTTTGGGTTAGGGTTAGGGTAAGGGTTAGTGTTATGGTTAGGGTTAAAGTTAGGGTTAGGGTTAGGATTAGGATTAGGGTTAGGTTTAGGGTTTGGGTTAGGGTTAGGGTTAGGGTTAGGGTTAAGTTTAGGGTTTGGGTTTGGGATAGGGTTAGAGTAAGGTTTAGGGTTATTGTTAGGGTTAGGGTTAGGGTTAGGTTTATGGTTAGGGTTAGGGTTTAGGGTTAGTGTTAGGGTTAGGGTTAGGATTAAAAAAAAGAATTTAGAACATTGTTACTCTTCCCCTAAGAAGCTTTACTTTGAAAGATAATCTCGTTCTTTTGAAAGTGTATGAATTTCATGAAATGCTTTTGTAAGAAACACAGACGTGTTTCTTTGAAAAGAAGATTCGTTGTTTGGGATGTATCAAAGTATTGAAAGAAATTAGAACAGCGGTTAGGGTTAGGGTTAGGATTAGGGTTAGTGTTAGGGTTAGGGTTAGGGTTAGTGTTAGGGTTAGGGTTAGGATTAAAAATACAAGAATTTAGAACAGTGTTCATCTTCCCCTAAGGAGCTTTACTTTGAAAGATAATATCGTTCTTTTGAAAGTGTATGAATTTCATGAAATGCTTTTGTGAGAAATAAAGACGTGTTTCTGTGAAAAGAAGACTCGTTGTTTGGGATGTATCAAAGTATTTTAGAATTGAGAATAGTGTTCCTCTTCCCCTTAGAAGCTTTACTTTGAAAGATAGTCTCGTTCTTTTGAAAGTGTATGAATTTCATGAAATGCTTTTGTTAGAAACAGAGATGTGTTTCAGTGAAAAGAAGATAAGTTGTTTGGGATGTATCAAAGTATTGTTAGAATTTAGAACAGTGGTTAGGGTTATGGTTATGATTAGGGTTAGTGATACGGTTAGGCTTATGGTTATGGTTATGGTTAGGGTTAGTGTTAGGGTTAGGGTTAGGGTTAGTGTTAGGGTTAGGGTTTGCATTCGGATTAGGGTTAGTGTTAGCGTTAGGGTTAGGGAAAGGGTTAGGGTTAGGGTTAGTTTTAGGGTTAGTGTTAGGGTTAGGGTAGGGTAAGGTTAGGGTTAGGGTTAGGGTTAGGGGTTAGGGTTAGTGTTAGGGTTAGGGTTAGGTTTAGGGTCTGGGTTAGGGTTAGGGGTTAGGTTTAGTGTTAGGGTTAGGGTTAGGTTTAGGGTCTGGGTTAGGGTTAGGGTTAGGGTTTGGGTTAGGATTAGGGTTAGGGTTAGGGTTAGGATTAAAAAAAAAGAATTTAGGACAGTGTTACTCTTCCCCTAAGAAGCTTTACTTTGAAAGAAAATCTCGTTCTTTTGAAAGTGTATGAATTTCATGAAATGCTTTTGTTAGAAACAGAGATGTGTTTCGGTGAAAAGATGATCCGTTTTTTGGGATGTATCAAAGTATTGATAGAATTTAGAACAGCGGTTAGGGTTAGGGTTAGGATTAGAATTAGTATTAGGTTTAGGGTTAGGATTAGGGTTAGTGTTAGGGTGTGGGTTAGGGTTAGGGTTGGGGTTTGCGTTATTGTTAGAGTTAGGGTTAGGGTTAGGGTTAGGGTTAGGGTTATGGAAGGGTTAGGATTAGGGTTAGGGTTAGGGGTTAGTGTTAGGTTTAGGGTTAGGGTTTGGGTTAGGGTTAGGGTAAGGGTTAGTGTTATAGTTAGGGTTAAGGTTAGGGTTAGGTTTAGAATTAGGATTAGGGTTAGGGTTAGGGTTAGGGTTAGGGTTAGGTTTAGGTTTGGGAAAGGGTTAGGGTTAGGGTAGGGATAGGGTTAGGGTTAGGGTTAGGGTTAGGAGTTTGTTTTAGGGTTAGGGTTAGGGTTAGGTTTAGGGTTTGGGTTAGGGTTAGGGTTAGGGTTAGAGTTTGGGTTAGGGTTAGGGTAAGGGTTAGTGTTATGGTTAGGGTTAGGGTTAGGGTTACGGTTACGGTGAGGGTTAGGGTTTAGGGTTAGGGTTAGGGTTAGGGTTAGGGTTAGGATTAAAAAAAAAGAATTTAGAACAGTGTTACTCTTCCCCTAAGAAGCTTTACTTTGAAAGATAATCTCGTTCTTTTGAAAGTGTATGAATTTCATGAAATGCTTTTGTAAAATATACAGACGTGTTTTTTGAAAAGAAGATTCGTTGTTTGGGATGTATCAAAGTATTGTTAGAATTGAGAACAGTGTTCCTCTTCTGTTTAGAAGCTTTACTTTGAGAGATATTCACATTCATCTGAAAATGTATGAATTTCATGAAATGCTTTTGTAAGAAAAGTACACGTGATTGTTTGAAAAGAAGATTCTTTGTGTGGGATGTTTCACAGTATTGTTAGAATTGAGAACAGTGTTCCTCTTCCCCTTAGAAGCTTTACTTTCCAAGATAATGTCGTTCTTTTGAAAGTGTATGAATTTCATGAAATGCTATTGTTAGAAACAGAGATGTGTTTCGGTGAAAAGAAGATCCGTTGTTTGGGATGTATCAAAGTATTTTTAGAATTTAGAACAGTTGTTAGGGTTAGGGTTATGATTAGGATTAGTGATAGGGTTAGGGTTATGGTTTTGGTTATGGTTAGGGTTAGTGTTAGGGTTAGGGTTAGGGTTAGGGTTAGGATTAGTGTTAGGGTTAGGGTTTGCATTAGGATTAGGGTAAGTGTTAGTGTTTGGGTTAGGGTTAGGGTTAGGTTTAGGGTTAGAGTTAGGGTTAGGGTTAGGTTTAGGGTTAGGGTTTGGGTTAGGGTAGGGTAAGCTTAGGGTTATGGTTAGGGTTAGGGTTAGGGGTTAGGGTTAGTGTTAGGGTTAGGGTTAGGTTTAGGGTCTGGGTTAGGGTTAGGGTTAGGGTTAGGGTTTGTGTTAGGGTTAGGTTTAGAGTTAGGGTTAGGTTTAGGGTTTGGATTAGGGTTAGGGTTAGGGTTAGTGTTAGGATTCGGGTTAGGGTTAGGGTAGGGTTAGGGTTAGGGTTAGGGTTAGGGTTAGGGTTAGGGGTTTGTGTTAGGGTTAGGTTTAGAGTTAGGGTTACGTTTAGGGTTTGGATTAGGGTTAGGGTTAGGGTTAGGGTTAGAGTTTGGGTTAGGGTTAGGGTAAGTGTTAGGGTTATGGTTAGGGTTAGTGTTAGAGTTACGGTTAGGGTTAGGGTCAGGGTTTAGGGCTAGGGTTAGGGTTAGTGTTAGGGTTAGGATTAAAAAAAGACTATTTAGAACAGTGTTACTCTTCCCCTAAGAAGCTTTACTTTGAAAGATAATCTCGTTCTTTTGAAAGTGTATGAATTTCATGAAATGCTTTTGTGAGAAACACAGATGTGTTCCTGTGAAAAGAAAATTCGCTGTTTGGGATGTATCAAAGTATTGTTAGAATTTAGAACAGTGGTTAGGGTTAGGGTTATGATTAGTGTTATTGTTAGGTTTAGGGTTATGGTTATGGTTATGGTTAAGGTTAGGGTTAGTGTTACGGTTAGGTTTAGGGTTAGGTTTAGGTTTGAGTTAGGGTTAGGGTTAGTGTTAGGGTTAGGGTTAGGGTTAGGGTTAGGTTTAGATTTAGGGTTAGGGTTAGGGTTAGGGTAGGGTTAGGGTTAGGGTTAGGGTTAGGGTTTAGGGTTAGTGTTAGTGTTAGGGTTAGGGTTAGGTTTAGGGTTGGGTAAGGGTTAGGGTTAGGGTTAGGGTTAGGGTTTGGGTTAGGGTTAGGATTAAAAAAAAAGAATTTAGAACAGTGTTACTCTTACCCTAAGAAGCTTTACTTTGAAAGATAATCTCGTTATTTTGAAAGTGTATGAATTTCATGAAATGCTTTTGTAAGAAACAGAGATGTGTTTCGGTGAAAAAAAGATCCGTTGTATGGTATGTATCAAAGTATTCATAGAATTTAGAACAGCGGTTAGGGTTAGGGTTAGGGTTTGAGTTAGGGTTAGAGTTAGGGTTAGGTTTAGGGTTAGGGTTAGGGTTAGGGTTAGGGAAGGGTTAGGATTAGTGTTAGGGATAGGGGTTAGGGTTAGGGTAAGGGTTAGTGTTATGGTTAGGGTTAAAGTTAGGGTTAGGGTTAGGATTAGGATTAGGGTTAGGTTTAGGGTTTGGGTTAGTGTTAGGGTTAGGGTTAGAGTTAGGGTTTGGGATAGGGTTAGAGTAAGGTTTAGGGTTATTGTTAGGGTTAGGGTTAGGGTTAGGGTTATGGTTAGGGTTAGGGTTTAGGGTTAGTGTTAGGGTTAGGGTTAGGATTAAATAAAAAGAATTTAGAACAGTGTTACTCTTCCCCTAAGAAGCTTTACTTTGAAAGATAGTCTCGTTCATTTGTAAGTGTATGAATTTCATGAAATGCTTTTGTTAGAAACAGAGATGTGTTTCGGTGAAAAGAAGATCCGTTGTATGGGATGTATCAAAGTATTGTTAGATTTTGCACAGTGGTTATGGTTAGGGTTATGATTAGGGTTAGTGTTAGGGTAAGGGTTAGGGTTAGGATTAAAAAAAAAAGAATTTAACAGTGTTACTCTTCCCCTAAGAAGCTTTATTTTGAAAGATAATCTCGTTCTTTTGAAAGTGCATGAATTTCATGAAATGCTTTTGTAAGAAACACAGACGTGTTCCTGTGAAAAGAAGATTTGTTGTTTGGGATGTATCAAAGTATTGTTAGAATTGAGAACAGTGATCCTCTTCCCCTTTGAAACTTTACTTTCCAAGATAATCTCTTTCTTGTGAAAGTGTATGAATTTCATGAAATGCTTTTGTGAGATGTGTTTCGCTGAAAAAAAGATTTGTTTTTTGGGATGTATCAAAGTATTGTTAGAATAAGAACAGTGTTCGTATTCCTCTTCCCCTTAGAAGCTTAACTTTGAAAGATAATCTCGTTCTTTTGAATGTGTATGAATTTCATGAAATGCTTTTGTGAGAAACACAGATGTGTTTCTGTGAAAAGAAGATTCGTTGTTTGGGATGTATCAAAGTATTGTGAGAATTTAGAACAGTGGTAATGGTTAGGGTTAGGATTAGGTTTAGTGTTAGGGTTAGGTTTAGTGTTAGGGTTAGGTTTAGGGTTAGGGTTAGGGTTAGTGTTAGGGTTAGGGTTAGGGTTAGGGTTTGCGTTAGGGTTAGGGTTAAAGTTAGGGTTAAGTTTAGGGTTAGGGTTAGTGTTCGGGTTAGGGTTAGGGTTAGGGTAGGGTTAGGGTTAGGGTTAGTGTTAGGGTTATGGGTTTGTGTTAGGGTTAGGGTTAGGGTTAGGGTTAGTTTTAGGGTTTGGGTTAGGGTTAGGGTTAGGGTTAGAGTTTGGGTTAGGGTGAGTGTAAGTGTTAGGGTTATGGTTAGTGTTAGGGTTAGGTTTACGGTTAGGGTTAAGGTAAGTGTTTAGGGTTAGGGTTAATGGTAGGATTAAAAAAAAGAATTTAGAACAGTGTTACTCTTCTCCTACGAAGCTTTACTTTGAAAGATAATCTCATTCTTTTGAAAGTGTATGAATTTCATGAAATGCTTTTGTGAGAAACACAGATGTGTTTCTGTGAAAAGAAGATTCGTTGTTTGGGATGTATCAAAGTATTGTGAGAATTTAGAACAGTGGTTAGGGTTAGGGTTAGGATTAGGGTTAGTGTTAGGGTTAGGGTTAGGGTTAGGGTTAGGGTTAGTGTTAGGGTTAGGGTTTGCATTAGGGTTAGGGTTAGGGTTAGGGTTAGGGATAGGGTTAGGGTTAGGTTTAGGGTTAGGGTTAGGGTTCGGGTTAGGGTTAGGGTAGGGTTCGGATTAGGGTTAGGGTTAGGGTTAGGGTTAGGGGTTTGTGTTAGGGTTAGTTTTAGGGTTAGGGTTAGGTTTAGGGTTTGGATTAGGGTTAGGGTTAGGGTTAGGGTTAGAGTTTGGGTTAGGGTTAGGGTAAGTGTTAGGGTTATGGTTAGGGTTAGTGTTAGAGTTACGGTTAGGGTTAGGGTCAGGGTTTAGGGCTAGGGTTAGGGTTAGTGTTAGGGTTAGGATTAAAAAAAGACTATTTAGAACAGTGTTACTCTTCCCCTAAGAAGCTTTACTTTGAAAGATAATCTCGTTCTTTTGAAAGTGTATGAATTTCATGAAATGCTTTTGTGAGAAACACAGATGTGTTCCTGTGAAAAGAAAATTCGCTGTTTGGGATGTATCAAAGTATTGTTAGAATTTAGAACAGTGGTTAGGGTTAGGGTTATGATTAGTGTTATTGTTAGGGTTATGGTTATGGTTATGGTTAAGGTTAGGGTTAGTGTTAGGGTTAGGTTTAGGGTTAGGTTTAGGTTTGAGTTAGGGTTAGGGTTAGTGTTAGTGTTAGGGTTAGAGTTAGGGTTAGGTTTAGATTTAGGGTTAGGGTTAGGGTTAGGGTTAGGGTAGGGTTAGGGTTAGGGTTACGGTTAGGGTTTAGGGTTAGTGTTAGTGTTAGGGTTAGGGTTAGGTTTAGGGTTGGGTAAGGGTTAGGGTTAGGGTTAGGGTTAGGGTTTGGGTTAGGGTTAGGATTAAAAAAAAAGAATTTAGAACAGTGTTACTCTTACCCTAAGAAGCTTTACTTTGAAAGATAATCTCGTTATTTTGAAAGTGTATGAATTTCATGAAATGCTTTTGTTAGAAACAGAGATGTGTTTCGGTGAAAAAAAGATCCGTTGTATGGTATGTATCAAAGTATTCATAGAAATTAGAACAGCGGTTAGGGTTAGGGTTAGGGTTTGAGTTAGGGTTAGAGTTAGGGTTAGGTTTAGGGTTAGGGTTAGGGTTAGGGTTAGGGTTAGGGTTAGGGTTAGGGAAGGGTTAGGATTAGTGTTAGGGATAGGGGTTAGGGTTAGGGTAAGGGTTAGTGTTATGGTTAGGGTTAAAGTTAGGGTTAGGGTTAGGATTAGGATTAGGGTTAGGTTTAGGGTTTGGGTTAGGGTTAGGGTTAGGGTTAGAGTTAGGGTTTGGGATAGGGTTAGAGTAAGGTTTAGGGTTATTGTTAGGGTTAGGGTTAGGGTTAGGGTTATGGTTAGGGTTAGGGTTTAGGGTTAGTGTTAGGGTTAGGGTTAGGATTAAATAAAAAGAATTTAGAACAGTGTTACTCTTCCCCTAAGTAGCTTTACTTTGAAAGATAATCCCGTTCTTTTGAAAGAGTATGAATTTCATGAAATGCTTTTGTAAGAAACACAGATGTGTTTCTGTGAAAAGAAGATTCGTTGTTTGGGATGTATCAAAGTATTATGAGAATTTAGAACAGTGGTTAGGGTTAGGGTTAGGATTAGGGTTAGTGTTAGGGTTAGGGTTAGGGTTAGTGTTAGGGTTAGGGTTAGGGTTTGCATTAGGGTTAGGGTTAGGGTTAGGGTTAGGGTTAGGGTTAGGTTTAGGGTTACGGTAAGGGTTATGGTAGGGTTAGTGTTAGGGTTAGGGTAATGGTTAGGTGTTTGTGTTAGGGTTAGGGTTAGTTTTATGGTTAGGTTTTGGGTTTAAGTTAGGGTTAGGGTTAGGGTTAGGGTAGTGTTCGGGTTAGGGTTAGGGTAATGGTTAGGGTTAGGATTAGGGTTTAGGGTTAGGGTTTGGTTTAGGGTTAGGTTTAGGATTAAAAAAAAAAGAATTTAGAACAGTGTTACTCTTCCCCTAAGAAGCTTTACTTTGAAAGAAAATTTCGTTCTTTTGAAAGTGTTTGAATTTCATGAAATGCTTTTGTTAGAAACAGAGATGTGTTTCGGTGAAAAGAAGATCCGTTGTTTGGGATGTATCAAAGTATTGATAGAATTTAGAACAGCGGTTAGGGTTAGGGTTAGGATTAGGGTTAGTATTAGGTTTAGGGTTAGGGTTAGGGTTAGTGTTAGGGTGTGGGTTAGGGTTAGGGTTAGGGTTAGGGTTAGGGTTAGGGTTATGGAAGGGTTAGGATTAGGGTTAGGGTTAGGGGTTAGTGTTAGGGTTAGGGTTAGGGTTTGGGTTAGGGTTAGGGTAAGGGTTAGTGTTATGGTTAGGGTTAAGGTTAGGGTTAGGTTTAGAATTAGGATTAGGGTTAGGGTTAGGGTTAGGGTTAGGTTTAGGGTTAGGTTTAGGTTTGGGAAAGGGTTAGAGTTAGGGTAGGGATAGGGTTAGGGTTAGGGTTAGGGTTAGGAGTTTGTGTTAGGGTTTGGGTTAGGGTTAGGGTTAGGTTTAGGGTTTGGGTTAGGGTTAGGGTTAGGGTTAGGGTTAGGGTTAGAGTTTGGGTTAGGATTAAAAAAAAAGAATTTAGAACAGTTTTACTCTTCCCCTAAGAAGCTTTATTTGAAAGATAATCTCGTTCTTTTGAAAGTGTATGAATTTCATGAAATGCTTTTGTAAGATATACAGACGTGTTTTTTGAAAAGAAGATTCGTTGTTTGGGATGTATCAAAGTATTGTTAGAATTGAGAACAGTGTTCCTCTTCTGTTTAGAAGCTTTACTTTGAGTGATATTCACATTCATCTGAAAGTGTATGAATTTCATGAAATGCTTTTGTAAGAAACGTACAAGTGATTGTTTGAAAAGAAGATTCTTTGTGTGGGATGTTTCACAGTATTGTTAGAATTGAGAACAGTGTTCCTCTTCCCCTTATAAGCTTTACTTTCCAAGATAATCTCGTTCTTTTGAAAGTGTATGAATTTCATGAAATGCTTTTGTAAGAAACACAGACGTGTTTCTGTGAAAAGAAGATTCGTTGTTTGGGATGTATCAAAGTATTTTTAGAATTTAGAACAGTGGTTAGGGTTAGAGTTATGATTAGGGTTAGTGATAGGGTTAGGGTTATGGTTTTGGTTATGGTTAGGGTTAGTGTTAGGGTTAGGGTTAGGGTTAGGGTTAGTGTTAGGGTTAGGGTTTGCATTAGGATTAGGGTAAGTGTTAGTGTTTGGGTTAGGGTTAGGGTTAGGTTTAGGGTTAGGGATAGGGTTATGGTTAGGTTTAGGGTTAGGGTTAGGGTTAGGGTATGGTAAGGTTAGGGTTAGGGTTAGGGTTAGGGGTTAGGGTTAGTGTTAGGTTTAGGGTTATGTTTAGGGTCTGGGTAAGGGTTAGGGTTAGGGTTATGGTTTGTGTTAGGGTTAGGGTAAGTGTTAGGGTTATGGTTAGGGTTATGGTTACGGTTAGGGTTAGGGTTAGGGTTTAGGGTTAGGGTTAAGTTTAGGGTTTGGGTTTGGGATAGGGTTAGAGTAAGGTTTAGGGTTATTGTTAGGGTTAGGGTTAGGGTTAGGTTTATGGTTAGCGTTAGGGTTTAGGGTTAGTGTTAGGGTTTGGGTTAGGGTTAGGGTTAGGGGTTTGTGTTAAGGTTAGGGTTATGGTTAGGGTTAGGTTTAGGGTTTGGGTTAGGGTTAGGATTAGGGTTAGAGTTTGGGTTAAGGTTACGGTAAGGGTTAGGGTTATGGTTAGGGTTAGGGTTAGGGTTAGGGTTACGGTTAGGGTTAGGTTTAGGGTTTAGGTCTAGGGTTAGGGTTAGGGTTAGGGTTAGGATTAAAAAAAAGAATTTAGAACAGTGTTACTCTTCCCCTAAGAAGCTTTACTTTGAAAGATAATCTCGTTCTTTTGAAAGTGTATGAATTTCATGAAATGCTTTTATTAGAAACAGAGACGTGTTTCGGTGAAAGGAAGATCCGATGTTTGGGATGTATCAAAGTATTTATAAAATGTAGAACAGCGGTGAGGGTTAGGGTTAGGATTAGGGTTAGTGTTAGGTTTAGGGTTAAGATTAGGGTTAGTGTTATGGTGAGGGTTAGGGTTAGGGTTAGGGTTTGCGTTAGGGTTAGAGTTAGGGTTAGGGTTAGGGTTAGGGTTAGGTTTATGGAAGGGTAAAGATTAAGGTTAGGGTTAGGGGTTAGTGTTAGGGTTAGGGTTAGGGTTTGGGTTAGGTTTAGGGTAAGGGTTAGTGTTATGGTTAGGGTTAAAGTTAGGGTTAGGGTTAGGATTAGGATTAGGGTTAGGGTTAGGGTTAGGGTTTTGATTAGGGTTAGGGTTAGTGTTAGGGTTAGGGTTATGGATAATGTTAGGGTAAGGTATAGGGTTATGGTTAGGGTTAGGGTTAGGGTTAGGGTTAGAGTTAGGGTTATGGTTAGAGTTAGGGTTTAGGATTGGTGTTAGGGTTAGGGTTAGGGTTAGGATTAAAAAAAAAGAATTTAGAACATTGTTACTCTTCCCCTAAGAAACTTTACTCTGAAATATAACCTCATTTTTTTGAAAGTGTATGAATTTCATGAAATGCTTTTGTAAGAAACACAGACGTGTTTCTGTGAAAAGAAGATTCGTTGTTTGGGATGTATCAATGTATTGTTAGAATTGAGAACAGTGATCATCTTCCCCTTTGAAACTTTACTTTCCAAGATAATCTCGTTCTTTTGAAAGTGTATGAATTTCATGAAATGCTTTTGTGAGATGTGTTTCGTTGAAAAGAAGATTCGTTTTTTGGGATGTTCAAAGTATTGTTAGAATAAGAACAGTGTTCGTGTTCCTCTTCCCCTTAGAAGCTTAACTTTCAAAGATAATCTCGTTCTATTGAAAGTGTATGAATTTCATGAAATGCTTTTGTGAGAAACACAGATTTGTTTCTGTGAAAAGAAGATTCGTTTTTTGGGATGTATCAAAATATTGTGAGAATTTAGAGCAGTGGTTAGGGTTAGGGTTAGGATTAGGGATAGTGTTAGTGTTAGGGTTAGGGTTAGGGTTAGTGTTAGTGTTAGGGTTAGGGTTAGGGTTAGTGTTAGTGTTAGGGTTAGGGTTAGGGTTAGGGTTAGGGTTAGGTTTAGGGTTAGGGTTAGGGTTCGGGTTAGGGTTAGGGTTAGTGTAGTGTTAGGGTTAGGGTTAGGGTTAGGGGTTTGTGTTAAGGTTAGGGTTATGGTTAGGGTTAGGTTTAGGGTTTGGGTTAGGGTTAGGATTAGGGTTAGAGTTTGGGTTAGGGTTAGGGTTAGGGTTAGGGTTATGGTTAGGGTTAGGGTTAGGGTTAGGGTTACGGTTAGGGTTAGGGTTAGGGTTTAGGTCTAGGGTTAGGGTTATGGTTAGGGTTAGGATTAAAAAAAAAGAATTTAGAACAGTGTTACTCTTCCCCTAAGAAGCTTTACTTTGAAAGATAGTCTCGTTCATTTGAAAGTGTATGAATTTCATGAAATGCTTTTGTTAGAAACAGAGATGTGTTTCGGTGAAAAGAAGATCCGTTGTATGGGATGTATCAAAGTATTGTTAGATTTTGCACAGTGGTTATGGTTAGGGTTATGATTAGTGTTAGTGTTAGGGTTAGGGTTAGGGTTAGGATTAAAAAAAAAGAATTTAACAGTGTTACTCTTCCCCTAAGAAGCTTTATTTTGAAAGATAATCTCGTTCTTTTGAAAGTGCATGAATTTCATGAAAGGCTTTTGTAAGAAACACAGACGTGTTCCTGTGAAAAGAAGATTTGTTGTTTGGGATGTATCAAAGTATTGTTAGAATTGAGAACAGTGATCCTCTTCCCCTTTGAAACTTTACTTTCCAAGATAATCTCTTTCTTGTGAAAGTGTATGAATTTCATGAAATGCTTTTGTGAGATGTGTTTCGTTGAAAAAAAGATTTGTTTTTTGGGATGTATCAAAGTATTGTTAGAATAAGAACAGTGTTCGTATTCCTCTTCCCCTTAGAAGCTTAACTTTGAAAGATAATCTCGTTCTTTTGAATGTGTATGAATTTCATGAAATGCTTTTGTGAGAAACACAGATGTGTTTCTGTGAAAAGAAGATTCGTTGTTTGGGATGTATCAAAGTATTGTGAGAATTTAGAACAGTGGTAATGGTTAGGGTTAGGATTAGGTTTAGTGTTAGGGTTAGGTTTAGTGTTAGGGTTAGGTTTAGGGTTAGGGTTAGGGTTAGTGTTAGGGTTAGGGTTAGGGTTTTCGTTAGGGTTAGGGTTAAAGTTAGGGTTAGGTTTAGGGTTAGGGTTAGTGTTCGGGTTAGGGTTAGGGTTAGGGTAGGGTTAGGGTTAGGGTTAGTGTTAGGGTTAGGGGTTTGTGTTAGGGTTAGGGTTAGGGTTAGGGTTAGTTTTAGGGTTTGGGTTAGGGTTAGGGTTAGGGTTAGAGTTTGGGTTAGGGTGAGTGTAAGTGTTAGGGTTATGGTTAGTGTTAGGGTTAGGTTTACGGTTAGGGTTAAGGTAAGTGTTTAGGGTTAGGGTTAATGGTAGGATTAAAAAAAAAGAATTTAGAACAGTGTTACTCTTCCCCTACGAAGCTTTACTTTGAAAGATAATCTCGTTCTTTTGAAAGTGTATGAATTTCATGAAATGCTTTTGTGAGAAACACAGATGTGTTTCTGTGAAAAGAAGATTCGTTGTTTGGGATGTACCAAAGTATTGTGAGAATTTAGAACAGTGGTTAGGGTTAGGGTTAGGATTAGGGTTAGTGTTAGGGTTAGGGTTAGGGTTAGGGTTAGTGTTAGTGTTAGGGTTAGGGTTAGGGTTTGCATTAGGGTTAGGTTTAGGGTTAGGGTTAGGGATAGGGTTAGGGTTAGGTTTAGGGTTAGGGTTAGGGTTCGGGTTAGGGTTAGGGTAGGGTTAGGGTTAGGGTTAGGGTTAGGGTTAGGGGTTTGTGTTAGGGTTAGGTTTAGGGTTAGGGTTAGGGTTAGGGTTAGGGTTAGGGTTAGAGTTTGGGTTAGGGTTAGGGTAAGTGTTAGGGTTATGGTTAGGGTTAGTGTTAGAGTTACGGTTAGGGTTAGGGTCAGGGTTTAGGGCTAGGGTTAGGGTTAGTGTTAGGGTTAGGATTAAAAAAAGACTATTTAGAACAGTGTTATTCTTCCCCTAAGAAGCTTTACTTTGAAAGATAATCTCGTTCTTTTGAAAGTGTATGAATTTCATGAAATGCTTTTGTGAGAAACACAGATGTGTTCCTGTGAAAAGAAAATTCGCTGTTTGGGATGTATCAAAGTATTGTTAGAATTTAGAACAGTGGTTAGGGTTAGGGTTATGATTAGTGTTATTGTTAGGGTTAGGGTTATGGTTATGGTTAAGGTTAGGGTTAGTGTTAGGGTTAGGTTTAGGGTTAGGTTTAGGTTTGAGTTAGGGTTAGGGTTAGTGTTAGGGTTAGGGTTAGGGTTAGGGTTAGGTTTAGATTTAGGGTTAGGGTTAGGGTTAGGGTTAGGGTAGGGTTAGGGTTAGGGTTAGGGTTAGGGTTTAGGGTTAGTGTTAGTGTTAGGGTTAGGGTTAGGTTTAGGGTTGGGTAAGGGTTAGGGTTAGGGTTAGGGTTAGGGTTTGGGTTAGGGTTAGGATTAAAAAAAAAGAATTTAGAACAGTGTTACTCTTACCCTAAGAAGCTTTACTTTGAACGATAATCTCGTTATTTTGAAAGTGTATGAATTTCATGAAATGCTTTTGTTAGTAACAGAGATGTGTTTCGGTGAAAAAAAGATCCGTTGTATGGTGTGTATCAAAGTATTCATAGAATTTAGAACAGCGGTTAGGGTTAGGGTTAAGGTTTGAGTTAGGGTTATAGTTAGGGTTAGGTTTTGGGTTAGGGTTAGGGTTAGGGTTAGGGAAGGGTTAGGATTAGTGTTAGGGATAGGGGTTAGGGTTAGGGTAAGGGTTAGTGTTATGGTTAGGGTTAAAGTTAGGGTTAGGGTTAGGATTAGGATTAGGGTTAGGTTTAGGGTTTGGGTTAGGGTTAGGGTTAGGGTTAGAGTTAGGGTTTGGGATAGGGTTAGAGTAAGGTTTAGGGTTATTGTTAGGGTTAGGGTTAGGGTTAGGGTTATGGTTAGGGTTAGGGTTTAGGGTTAGTGTTAGGGTTAGGGTTAGGATTAAATAAAAAGAATTTAGAACAGTGTTACTCTTCCCCTAAGTAGCTTTACTTTGAAAGATAATCTCGTTCTTTTGAAAGTGTATGAATTTCATGAAATGCTTTTGTAAGAAACATAGACGTGTTTCTTTGAAAAGAAGATTCGTTGTTTGGGATGTATCAAAGTATTGAAAGAAATTAGAACAGCGGTTAGGGTTAGGGTTAGGATTAGGGTTTGTGTTAGGGTTAGGGTTAGGGTTAGTGTTAGGGTTAGGGTTAGTGTTAGGGTTAGGGTTAGGGTTAGCGTTAGGGATTGCGTTAGGGTTAGGGTTAGTGTTAGTGTTAGGGTTAGGGTTAGGTTTAGGTTTAAGTTTAGGGTTAGGGTTAGGGTTAGGGTAGAGTTAGGGTTAGGGTTAGGGAAAGGGTTAGTGTTATGGTTAGGGTTAAGGTTAGGGTTAGGGTTAGGGCTACGGTTAGGGTTAGGGTTAGGGTTAGGGTTAGGGTTTAGGGTTAGTGTTAGTGTTAGGGTTAGGGTTAGGTTTAGGGTTGGGTAAGGGTTAGGGTTAGGGTTAGGGTTAGGGTTTGGGTTAGGGTTAGGATTAAACAAAAAGAATTTAGAACAGTGTTACTCTTACCCTAAGAAGCTTTACTTTGAAAGATAATCTCGTTATTTTGAAAGTGTATGAATTTCATGAAATGCTTTTGTTAGAAACAGAGATGTGTTTCGGTGAAAAAAAGATCCGTTGTATGGTATGTATCAAAGTATTCATAGAAATTAGAACAGCGGTTAGGGTTAGGGTTAGGGTTTGAGTTAGGGTTAGAGTTAGGGTTAGGTTTAGGGTTAGGGTTAGGGTTAGGGTTAGGGTTAGGGTTAGGGAAGGGTTAGGATTAGTGTTAGGGATAGGGGTTAGGGTTAGGGTAAGGGTTAGTGTTATGGTTAGGGTTAAAGTTAGGGTTAGGGTTAGGATTAGGATTAGGGTTAGGTTTAGGGTTTGGGTTAGGGTTAGGGTTAGGGTTAGAGTTAGGGTTTGGGATAGGGTTAGAGTAAGGTTTAGGGTTATTGTTAGGGTTAGGGTTAGGGTTAGGGTTATGGTTAGGGTTAGGGTTTAGGGTTAGTGTTAGGGTTAGGGTTAGGATTAAATAAAAAGAATTTAGAACAGTGTTACTCTTCCCCTAAGTAGCTTTACTTTGAAAGATAATCTCGTTCTTTTGAAAGAGTATGAATTTCATGAAATGCTTTTGTAAGAAACACAGATGTGTTTCTGTGAAAAGAAGATTCGTTGTTTGGGATGTATCAAAGTATTATGAGAATTTAGAACAGTGGTTAGGGTTAGGGTTAGGATTAGGGTTAGTGTTAGGGTTAGGGTTAGGGTTAGTGTTAGGGTTAGGGTTAGGGTTTGCATTAGGGTTAGGGTTAGGGTTAGGGTTAGGGTTAGGGTTAGGTTTAGGGTTACGGTAAGGGTTATGGTAGGGTTAGTGTTAGGGTTAGGGTAATGGTTAGGTGTTTGTGTTAGGGTTAGGGTTAGTTTTATGGTTAGGTTTTGGGTTTAAGTTAGGGTTAGGGTTAGGGTTAGGGTAATGTTAGGGTTAGGGTTAGGGTAATGGTTAGGGTTAGGATTAGGGTTTAGGGTTAGGGTTTGGTTTAGGGTTAGGTTTAGGATTAAAAAAAAAAGAATTTAGAACAGTGTTACTCTTCCCCTAAGAAGCTTTACTTTGAAAGAAAATTTCGTTCTTTTGAAAGTGTTTGAATTTCATGAAATGCTTTTGTTAGAAACAGAGATGTGTTTCGGTGAAAAGAAGATCCGTTGTTTGGGATGTATCAAAGTATTGATAGAATTTAGAACAGCGGTTAGGGTTAGGGTTAGGATTAGGGTTAGTATTAGGTTTAGGGTTAGGGTTAGGGTTAGTGTTAGGGTGTGGGTTAGGGTTAGGGTTAGGGTTAGGGTTAGGGTTAGGGTTATGGAAGGGTTAGGATTAGGGTTAGGGTTAGGGGTTAGTGTTAGGGTTAGGGTTAGGGTTTGGGTTAGGGTTAGGGTAAGGGTTAGTGTTATGGTTAGGGTTAAGGTTAGGGTTAGGTTTAGAATTAGGATTAGGGTTAGGGTTAGGGTTAGGGTTAGGTTTAGGGTTAGGTTTAGGTTTGGGAAAGGGTTAGAGTTAGGGTAGGGATAGGGTTAGGGTTAGGGTTAGGGTTAGGAGTTTGTGTTAGGGTTTGGGTTAGGGTTAGGGTTAGGTTTAGGGTTTGGGTTAGGGTTAGGGTTAGGGTTAGAGTTTGGGTTAGGATTAAAAAAAAAGAATTTAGAACAGTTTTACTCTTCCCCTAAGAAGCTTTATTTGAAAGATAATCTCGTTCTTTTGAAAGTGTATGAATTTCATGAAATGCTTTTGTAAGATATACAGACGTGTTTTTTGAAAAGAAGATTCGTTGTTTGGGATGTATCAAAGTATTGTTAGAATTGAGAACAGTGTTCCTCTTCTGTTTAGAAGCTTTACTTTGAGTGATATTCACATTCATCTGAAAGTGTATGAATTTCATGAAATGCTTTTGTAAGAAACGTACAAGTGATTGTTTGAAAAGAAGATTCTTTGTGTGGGATGTTTCACAGTATTGTTAGAATTGAGAACAGTGTTCCTCTTCCCCTTATAAGCTTTACTTTCCAAGATAATCTCGTTCTTTTGAAAGTGTATGAATTTCATGAAATGCTTTTGTAAGAAACACAGACGTGTTTCTGTGAAAAGAAGATTCGTTGTTTGGGATGTATCAAAGTATTTTTAGAATTTAGAACAGTGGTTAGGGTTAGAGTTATGATTAGGGTTAGTGATAGGGTTAGGGTTATGGTTTTGGTTATGGTTAGGGTTAGTGTTAGGGTTAGGGTTAGGGTTAGGGTTAGTGTTAGGGTTAGGGTTTGCATTAGGATTAGGGTAAGTGTTAGTGTTTGGGTTAGGGTTAGGGTTAGGTTTAGGGTTAGGGATAGGGTTATGGTTAGGTTTAGGGTTAGGGTTAGGGTTAGGGTATGGTAAGGTTAGGGTTAGGGTTAGGGTTAGGGGTTAGGGTTAGTGTTAGGTTTAGGGTTAGGTTTAGGGTCTGGGTAAGGGTTAGGGTTAGGGTTATGGTTTGTGTTAGGGTTAGGGTAAGTGTTAGGGTTATGGTTAGGGTTATGGTTACGGTTAGGGTTAGGGTTAGGGTTTAGGGTTAGGGTTAAGTTTAGGGTTTGGGTTTGGGATAGGGTTAGAGTAAGGTTTAGGGTTATTGTTAGGGTTAGGGTTAGGGTTAGGTTTATGGTTAGCGTTAGGGTTTAGGGTTAGTGTTAGGGTTTGGGTTAGGGTTAGGGTTAGGGGTTTGTGTTAAGGTTAGGGTTATGGTTAGGGTTAGGTTTAGGGTTTGGGTTAGGGTTAGGATTAGGGTTAGAGTTTGGGTTAAGGTTACGGTAAGGGTTAGGGTTATGGTTAGGGTTAGGGTTAGGGTTAGGGTTACGGTTAGGGTTAGGTTTAGGGTTTAGGTCTAGGGTTAGGGTTAGGGTTAGGGTTAGGATTAAAAAAAAGAATTTAGAACAGTGTTACTCTTCCCCTAAGAAGCTTTACTTTGAAAGATAATCTCGTTCTTTTGAAAGTGTATGAATTTCATGAAATGCTTTTATTAGAAACAGAGACGTGTTTCGGTGAAAGGAAGATCCGATGTTTGGGATGTATCAAAGTATTTATAAAATGTAGAACAGCGGTGAGGGTTAGGGTTAGGATTAGGGTTAGTGTTAGGTTTAGGGTTAAGATTAGGGTTAGTGTTATGGTGAGGGTTAGGGTTAGGGTTAGGGTTTGCGTTAGGGTTAGAGTTAGGGTTAGGGTTAGGGTTAGGGTTAGGGTTAGGTTTATGGAAGGGTAAAGATTAAGGTTAGGGTTAGGGGTTAGTGTTAGGGTTAGGGTTAGGGTTTGGGTTAGGTTTAGGGTAAGGGTTAGTGTTATGGTTAGGGTTAAAGTTAGGGTTAGGGTTAGGATTAGGATTAGGGTTAGGGTTAGGGTTAGGGTTTTGATTAGGGTTAGGGTTAGTGTTAGGGTTAGGGTTATGGATAATGTTAGGGTAAGGTATAGGGTTATGGTTAGGGTTAGGGTTAGGGTTAGGGTTAGAGTTAGGGTTATGGTTAGAGTTAGGGTTTAGGATTGGTGTTAGGGTTAGGGTTAGGGTTAGGATTAAAAAAAAAGAATTTAGAACATTGTTACTCTTCCCCTAAGAAACTTTACTCTGAAATATAACCTCGTTTTTTTGAAAGTGTATGAATTTCATGAAATGCTTTTGTAAGAAACACAGACGTGTTTCTGTGATAAGAAGATTCGTTGTTTGGGATGTATCAATGTATTGTTAGAATTGAGAACAGTGATCATCTTCCCCTTTGAAACTTTACTTTCCAAGATAATCTCGTTCTTTTGAAAGTGTATGAATTTCATGAAATGCTTTTGTGAGATGTGTTTCGTTGAAAAGAAGATTCGTTTTTTGGGATGTTCAAAGTATTGTTAGAATAAGAACAGTGTTCGTGTTCCTCTTCCCCTTAGAAGCTTAACTTTCAAAGATAATCTCGTTCTATTGAAAGTGTATGAATTTCATGAAATGCTTTTGTGAGAAACACAGATTTGTTTCTGTGAAAAGAAGATTCGTTTTTTGGGATGTATCAAAATATTGTGAGAATTTAGAGCAGTGGTTAGGGTTAGGGTTAGGATTAGGGATAGTGTTAGTGTTAGGGTTAGGGTTAGGGTTAGTGTTAGTGTTAGGGTTAGGGTTAGGGTTAGTGTTAGTGTTAGGGTTAGGGTTATGGTTAGGGTTAGGGTTAGGTTTAGGGTTAGGGTTAGGGTTAGGGTTCGGGTTAGGGTTAGGGTTAGTGTAGTGTTAGGGTTAGGGTTAGGGTTAGGGGTTTGTGTTAAGGTTAGGGTTATGGTTAGGGTTAGGTTTAGGGTTTGGGTTAGGGTTAGGATTAGGGTTAGAGTTTGGGTTAGGGTTAGGGTTAGGGTTAGGGTTATGGTTAGGGTTAGGGTTAGGGTTAGGGTTACGGTTAGGGTTAGGGTTAGGGTTTAGGTCTAGGGTTAGGGTTATGGTTAGGGTTAGGATTAAAAAAAAAGAATTTAGAACAGTGTTACTCTTCCCCTAAGAAGCTTTACTTTGAAAGATAGTCTCGTTCATTTGAAAGTGTATGAATTTCATGAAATGCTTTTGTTAGAAACAGAGATGTGTTTCGGTGAAAAGAAGATCCGTTGTATGGGATGTATCAAAGTATTGTTAGATTTTGCACAGTGGTTATGGTTAGGGTTATGATTAGTGTTAGTGTTAGGGTTAGGGTTAGGGTTAGGGTTAGGATTAAAAAAAAAGAATTTAACAGTGTTACTCTTCCCCTAAGAAGCTTTATTTTGAAAGATAATCTCGTTCTTTTGAAAGTGCATGAATTTCATGAAAGGCTTTTGTAAGAAACACAGACGTGTTCCTGTGAAAAGAAGATTTGTTGTTTGGGATGTATCAAAGTATTGTTAGAATTGAGAACAGTGATCCTCTTCCCCTTTGAAACTTTACTTTCCAAGATAATCTCTTTCTTGTGAAAGTGTATGAATTTCATGAAATGCTTTTGTGAGATGTGTTTCGTTGAAAAAAAGATTTGTTTTTTGGGATGTATCAAAGTATTGTTAGAATAAGAACAGTGTTCGTATTCCTCTTCCCCTTAGAAGCTTAACTTTGAAAGATAATCTCGTTCTTTTGAATGTGTATGAATTTCATGAAATGCTTTTGTGAGAAACACAGATGTGTTTCTGTGAAAAGAAGATTCGTTGTTTGGGATGTATCAAAGTATTGTGAGAATTTAGAACAGTGGTAATGGTTAGGGTTAGGATTAGGTTTAGTGTTAGGGTTAGGTTTAGTGTTAGGGTTAGGTTTAGGGTTAGGGTTAGGGTTAGTGTTAGGGTTAGGGTTAGGGTTTGCGTTAGGGTTAGGGTTAAAGTTAGGGTTAGGTTTAGGGTTAGGGTTAGTGTTCGGGTTAGGGTTAGGGTTAGGGTAGGGTTAGGGTTAGGGTTAGTGTTAGGGTTAGGGGTTTGTGTTAGGGTTAGGGTTAGGGTTAGGGTTAGTTTTAGGGTTTGGGTTAGGGTTAGGGTTAGGGTTAGAGTTTGGGTTAGGGTGAGTGTAAGTGTTAGGGTTATGGTTAGTGTTAGGGTTAGGTTTACGGTTAGGGTTAAGGTAAGTGTTTAGGGTTAGGGTTAATGGTAGGATTAAAAAAAAAGAATTTAGAACAGTGTTACTCTTCCCCTACGAAGCTTTACTTTGAAAGATAATCTCGTTCTTTTGAAAGTGTATGAATTTCATGAAATGCTTTTGTGAGAAACACAGATGTGTTTCTGTGAAAAGAAGATTCGTTGTTTGGGATGTACCAAAGTATTGTGAGAATTTAGAACAGTGGTTAGGGTTAGGGTTAGGATTAGGGTTAGTGTTAGGGTTAGGGTTAGGGTTAGGGTTAGTGTTAGTGTTAGGGTTAGGGTTAGGGTTTGCATTAGGGTTAGGTTTAGGGTTAGGGTTAGGGATAGGGTTAGGGTTAGGTTTAGGGTTAGGGTTAGGGTTCGGGTTAGGGTTAGGGTAGGGTTAGGGTTAGGGTTAGGGTTAGGGTTAGGGGTTTGTGTTAGGGTTAGGTTTAGGGTTAGGGTTAGGGTTAGGGTTAGGGTTAGGGTTAGAGTTTGGGTTAGGGTTAGGGTAAGTGTTAGGGTTATGGTTAGGGTTAGTGTTAGAGTTACGGTTAGGGTTAGGGTCAGGGTTTAGGGCTAGGGTTAGGGTTAGTGTTAGGGTTAGGATTAAAAAAAGACTATTTAGAACAGTGTTATTCTTCCCCTAAGAAGCTTTACTTTGAAAGATAATCTCGTTCTTTTGAAAGTGTATGAATTTCATGAAATGCTTTTGTGAGAAACACAGATGTGTTCCTGTGAAAAGAAAATTCGCTGTTTGGGATGTATCAAAGTATTGTTAGAATTTAGAACAGTGGTTAGGGTTAGGGTTATGATTAGTGTTATTGTTAGGGTTAGGGTTATGGTTATGGTTAAGGTTAGGGTTAGTGTTAGGGTTAGGTTTAGGGTTAGGTTTAGGTTTGAGTTAGGGTTAGGGTTAGTGTTAGGGTTAGGGTTAGGGTTAGGGTTAGGTTTAGATTTAGGGTTAGGGTTAGGGTTAGGGTTAGGGTAGGGTTAGGGTTAGGGTTAGGGTTAGGGTTTAGGGTTAGTGTTAGTGTTAGGGTTAGGGTTAGGTTTAGGGTTGGGTAAGGGTTAGGGTTAGGGTTAGGGTTAGGGTTTGGGTTAGGGTTAGGATTAAAAAAAAAGAATTTAGAACAGTGTTACTCTTACCCTAAGAAGCTTTACTTTGAAAGATAATCTCGTTATTTTGAAAGTGTATGAATTTCATGAAATGCTTTTGTTAGTAACAGAGATGTGTTTCGGTGAAAAAAAGATCCGTTGTATGGTGTGTATCAAAGTATTCATAGAATTTAGAACAGCGGTTAGGGTTAGGGTTAGGGTTTGAGTTAGGGTTATAGTTAGGGTTAGGTTTTGGGTTAGGGTTAGGGTTAGGGTTAGGGAAGGGTTAGGATTAGTGTTAGGGATAGGGGTTAGGGTTAGGGTAAGGGTTAGTGTTATGGTTAGGGTTAAAGTTAGGGTTAGGGTTAGGATTAGGATTAGGGTTAGGTTTAGGGTTTGGGTTAGGGTTAGGGTTAGGGTTAGAGTTAGGGTTTGGGATAGGGTTAGAGTAAGGTTTAGGGTTATTGTTAGGGTTAGGGTTAGGGTTAGGGTTATGGTTAGGGTTAGGGTTTAGGGTTAGTGTTAGGGTTAGGGTTAGGATTAAATAAAAAGAATTTAGAACAGTGTTACTCTTCCCCTAAGTAGCTTTACTTTGAAAGATAATCTCGTTCTTTTGAAAGTGTATGAATTTCATGAAATGCTTTTGTAAGAAACATAGACGTGTTTCTTTGAAAAGAAGATTCGTTGTTTGGGATGTATCAAAGTATTGAAAGAAATTAGAACAGCGGTTAGGGTTAGGGTTAGGATTAGGGTTTGTGTTAGGGTTAGGGTTAGGGTTAGTGTTAGGGTTAGGGTTAGTGTTAGGGTTAGGGTTAGGGTTAGCGTTAGGGATTGCGTTAGGGTTAGGGTTAGTGTTAGTGTTAGGGTTAGGGTTAGGTTTAGGTTTAAGTTTAGGGTTAGGGTTAGGGTTAGGGTAGAGTTAGGGTTAGGGTTAGGGAAAGGGTTAGTGTTATGGTTAGGGTTAAGGTTAGGGTTAGGGTTAGGGCTACGGTTAGGGTTAGGGTTAGGGTTAGGGTTAGGGTTTGGGATAAAGTTAGAGTAAGTTTTAGGGTTATGGTTAGGGTTCGGGTTAGGGTTAGGGTTATGGTTAGGGTTAGGTTTTAGGGTTAGTGTTAGGGTTAGGGTTAGGGTTAGGATTAAAAAAAAGAATTTAGAACAGTGTTACTCTTCTCCTAAGAAGCTTTACTTTGAAAGATAATCTCGTTCTTTTGAAAATGTATGAATTTTATGAAATGCTTTTGTTAGAAACACAGACGTTTTTCTGTGAAAAGAAGATTTGTTGTTTGGGATGTATCAAAGTATTGTTAGAATTGAGAACAGTGATCCTCTTCCCCTTTGAAACTTTACTTTCCAAGATAATCTCCTTCTTTTGAAAGTGTATGAATTTCATGAAATGCTTTTGTGAGATGTGTTTCGTTGAAAAGAAGATTCGTTGTTTGGGATGTATCTAAGTATTTTTAGAGTAAGAACAGTGTTCGGGTTCCTCTTCCCCTTAGAAGCTTAACTTTGAAAGTTAATCTCCTTCTTTTGAAAGTGTATGAATTTCATGAAATGCTTTTGTGAGAAACACTGATGTGTTTCTGTGAAAAGAATATTCGTTGTTTGGTATGTATCAAAGTATTGCGAGAATTTAGAACAGTGGTTAGGGTTAGGGTTAGGATTAGGGTTAGTGTTAGGGTTAGGGTTAGGGTTAGTGTTAGGGTTAGGGTTTGCGTTAGGCTTAGGGTTAGGTTTAGGTTTAGGGTTAGGGTTAGGGTAGAGTTAGGGTTAGGGTTAGGGAAAGGGTTAGTGTTATGGTTAGGGTTAAGGTTAGTGTTAGGGTTAGGGTTAGGCTTAGGGTAAGGGTTTAGGACTCGGGTTAGGGTTAGGATTAGGGTTAGGATTAAAAAAAAAGAATTTAGAACAGTGTTACTCTTCCCCTAAGAAGCTTTACGTTGAAAGATAATCTCGTTATTTTGAAAGTGTATGAATTTCATGAAATACTTTTGTAAGAAACACAGACGTGTTTCTTTGAAAAGAAGATTCGTTGTTTGGGATGTATCAAAGTATTGTTAGAATTGAGAACAGTGTTCCTCTTCCCATTAGAAGCTTTACTTTCCAAGATAATCTCGTTCTTTTGAAAGTGTATGAATTTCATGAAATGCTTTTGTTAGAAAAAAAGATGTGTTTCGGTGAAAAGAATATTGTTTGGGATTTAACAAAGTATTGTTAGATTTTGAACAGTGGTTAGGTTTAGGGTTATGATTAGTGTTGTTGTTAGGGTTAGGGTTAAGGTTACGGTTATGGTTAGGGTTAGGTTTAGTGTTAGGGTTAGGGTCAGGGTTAGGGTTTGCGTTAAGGTTAGTGTTAGTGTTAGTGTTAGGGTTAGGATTAGGGTTAGGTTTAGGTTTAGGTTTAGGGTTAGTGTTAGGGTTAGGGTTTGGGTTAGGGTTAGGGTAAGGGTTAGTGTTATGGTTAGGGTTAAGGTAAGGGTTAGGGTTAGAATTAGGATTAGGGTTAGGGTTAGGGTTAGGGTTAGGTTTAGGTTTAGGTTTCGGGTTAGGGTTAGGGTTAGGGTTAGGGTAGGGATAGGGTTAGGGTTAGTGTTACGGTTAGGGTTAAAGTTAGGGTTAGGGTTAGGGTTAGGTTTAGGGTTAGGGTTAGGTTTAGGGTTTGGGTTAGGGTTAGGGTTAGGTTTAGAGTTTGGGTTAGGGTTAGGGTAAGGGTTAGTGTTATGGTTAGGGTTAGGGTTAGGGTTACGGTTAGGGTTAGGGTTAGGGTTTAGGGTTAGGGTTAGGGTTAGGGTTAGGGTTAAAAAAAAGAATTTAGAACAGTGTTACTCTTCCCCTAAGAAGCTTTACGTTGAAAGATAATCTCGTTATTTTGAAAGTGTATGAATTTCATGAAATACTTTTGTAAGAAACACAGACGTGTTTCTTTGAAAAGAAGATTCGTTGTTTGGGATGTATCAAAGTATTGTTAGAATTGAGAACAGTGTTCCTCTTCCCCTTAGAAGCTTTACTTTCAAAGATAATCTCGTTCTTTTGAAAGTGTATGAATTTCATGAAATGCTTTTGTTAGAAACAGAGATGTGTTTCGGTGAAAAGAAGATCCGTTGTTTGGGATTCATCAAAGTATTGTTAGATTTTGAACAGTGGTTAGGTTTAGGGTTATGATTAGTGTTGTTGTTAGGGTTAGGGTTAAGGTTAGGGTTATGGTTATGGTTAGGTTTAGTGTTAGGGTTAGGTTTAGGGTCAGGGTTAGGGTTTGCGTTAAGGTTAGGGTTAGTGTTAGTGCTAGGGTTAGGATTAGGGTTAGGTTTAGGTTTAGGTTTAGGGTTAGTGTTAGGGTTAGGGTTAGGGTTTGGGTTAGGGTTAGGGTAAGGGTTAGTGTTATGGTTAGAGTTAAGGTTAGGGTTAGGGTTAGAATTAGGATTAGGGTTAGGGTTAGGGTTAGGTTTAGGGTTAGGGTTAGGTTTAGGGTTTGGGTTAGGGTTAGGGTTAGGGTTAGAGTTTGGGTTAGGGTTAGGGTAAGGGTTAGTGTTATGGTTAGGGTTAGGGTTAGGGTTACGGTTAGGATTAGGGTTAGGGTTTAGGGTTAGTGTTAGGGTTAGGGTTAAAAAAAAAGAATTTAGAACATTGTTACTCTTCACCTTAGAAGCTTTACTTTGAAAGATAATCTCGTTCTTTTGAAAGTGTATGAATTTCATGAAATGCTTTTGTAAGAAATACAGACGTGTTTTTTGAAAAGAAGATTCGTTGTTTGGGATGTATCAAAGTATTGTTAGAATTGAGAACAGTGTTCCTCTTCTGTTTAGAAGCTTTACTTTGAGAGATATTCACATTCATCTGAAAGTGTATGAATTTCATGAAATGCTTTTGTAAGAAACGTAGACGTAATTGTTTGAAAAGAATATTCGTTGTTTGCGTTGTATCAAAGTAATGTGATAATTTACAACAGTGGTTAGGGTTAGAATTAGGATTAGGGTTAGGGTTAGGGTTAGGGTTAGAGTTTGGGTTAGGGTTAGGGTAAGGGTTAGTGTTATGGTTAGGGTTAGGGTTAGGGTTAGGGTAAGGGTAAGGGTTAGGGTTATGGTTAGGGTTAGTGTTAGAGTTACGGTTAGGGTTAGGGTTAGTGTTTAGGGCAAGGGTTAGGGTTAGGGTTAGGGTTAGGTTTAGGATTAAAAAAAGACTATTTAGAACAGTGTTACTCTTCCCCTAAGAAGCTTTGCTTTGAAAGATAGTCTCATTCTTTTGAAAGTGTATGAATTTCATGAAATGCTTTTGTTAGAAACAGAAATGTGTTTCGGTGAAAAGAAGATCCGTTGTTGGGGATGTATCAAAGTATTGTTAGAATTTAGAACAGTGGTTAGGGTTAGGGTTATGATTAGTGTTATTGTTATGGTTAGGGTTATGGTTATGGTTAGGGTTAGGGTTAGTGTTAGGGTTAGGTTTATGGTTAGGGTTAGGGTTTGCGTTAGGGTTAGGGTTAGTGTTAGTGTTAGGGTTAGGGTTTGGGTTAGGTTTAGGGTTAGGGTTAGTGTTAGGGTTAGGGTTAGGGTAGGGTTAGGGTTAGGGTTAGGGTTTACGGTTAGTGTTAGGGTTAGGGTTAGGTTTAGGGTTTGGGTAAGGGTTAGGGTTAGGGTTATGGTTAGGGTTTGGGTTAGGGTTAGGATTAAAAAAAAGAATTTAGAACAGTTTTACTCTTCCCCTAAGAAGCTTTACTTTGAAAGATAGTCTCGTTCTCTTGAAAGTGTATGAATTTCATGAAATGCTTTTGTTAGAAACAGAGACGTGTTTCGGTGAAAAAAAGATCCGTTGTATGGGATGTATCAAAGTATTCATAGAATTTAGAACAGCGGTTAGGGTTAGGGTTAGGATTATGGTTAGTGTTAGATTTAGGGTTATGGTTAGGGTTAGTGTTAGGGTGAGGGTTAGGGTTAGGGTTAGGGTTTGCGTTAGGGTTAGAGTTAGGTTTAGGGTTAGGGTTAGGGTTAGGGTTAGGGAAGGGTTAGGATTAGTGTTAGGGTTAGGGGTTAGGGTTAGGGTTAGTGTTTGGGTTAGGGTTAGGGAAAAGGTTAGTGTTATGGTTAGGGTTAAAGTTAGGGTTAGGGTTAGGATTAGGATTAGGATTAGGTTTAGGGTTTGGGTTTGGGTTAGGGTTAGGGTTAGGGTTAGGGTTAGGGTTAGGGTTAGGGTTTTGGATAGGGTTAGAGTAAGGTTTAGGGTTATTTTTAGGGTTAGGGTTAGGGTTATGGTTAGGGTTAGGGTTTAGGGTTAGTGTTAGGGTTAGGGTTAGGATTAAATAAAAAGAATTTAGAACAGTGTTACTCTTCCCCTAAGTAGCTTTACTTTGAAAGATAATCTCGTTCTTTTGAAAGTGTATGAATTTCATGAAATGCTTTTGTAAGAAACACAGATGTGTTCCTGTCAAAAGAAGATTCGTTGTTTGGGATGTATCAAAGTATTGTTGGAATTGAGAACAGTGATCCTCTTCCCCTTTGAAACTTTACTTTCCAAGATAATCTCGTTCTTTTGAAAGTGTATGAATTTCATGAAATGCTTTTGTGAGATGTGTTTTGTTGAAAAGAAGATTCGTTTTTTGGGATGTATCAAAGTATTGTTAGAATAAGAACAGTGTTCGTGTTCCTCTTCCCCTTAGAAGCTTAACTTTGAAAGATAATCTCGTTCTTTTGAAAGTGTATGAATTTCATGAAATGCTTTTCTGAGAAACACAAATGTGTTTCTGTGAAAAGAAGATTCGTTGTTTGGGATGTATCAAAGTATTGTTAGAATTGAGAACAGTGTTCCTCTTCTGTTTAGAAGCTTTACTTTGAGAGATATTCACATTCATCTGAAAGTGTATGAATTTCATGAAATGCTTTTGTAAGAAACGTAGACGTGATTGTTTGAAAAGAAGATTCTTTGTGTGGGATGTTTCACACTATTGTTAGAATTGAGAACAGTGTCCCTCTTCCCCTTAGAAGCTTTACTATCCAAGATAATCTCGTTCTTTGAAAGTGTATGAATTTCATGAAATGCTTTTGTGAGAAACAAAGACGTGTTTCTGTGAAAAGAAGACTCGTTGTTTGGGATGTATCAAAGTATTGTTAGAATTTAGAACAGTGGTTAGGGTTATGGTTATGATTAGGGTTAGTGATAGGGTTAGGCTTATGGTTATGGTTATGGTTAGGGTTAGTGTTAGGGTTAGGGTTAGGGTTAGTGTTATGGTTAGGGTTTGCATTCGGATTAGGGTTAGTGTTTGTGTTAGTGTTAGGGTTAGGGTTAGGGTTAGGGTTAGGGTTAGGGTTAGGGTTTGCATTAGAGTTAGGGTTAGGGTTTGGGTTAGAGTTAGGGTTAGGGTTAGGGTTAGGTTTAGGGTTAGGGTTAGGGTTCGGGTTAGGTTTAGGGTAGGGTTAAAGTTAGGGTTAGGGTTAGGGTTAGAATTTTGTGTTAGGTTTAGGGTTATGTTTAGGGTTTGGTTTAGGGTTAGGGTTAGGGTTAGAGTTTGGGTTAGGGTTAGGGTAAGTGTTAGTGTTATGGTTAGGGTTAGTGTTAGAGTTACGGTTAGGGTTAGGGTTAGGGTTTAGTGCTAGGTTTAGGGTTAGGGTTAGGGTTAGGATTAAAAAAAGACTATTTATAACTGTTTTACTCTTCCCCTAAGAAGCTTTACTTTGAAAGATAGTCTCGTTCTTTTGAAAGTGTATGAATTTCAGGAAATGCTTTTGTTATAAACAGGGACGTGTTTCGGTGAAAAAAAGATCCGTTGTCGGGATGTATCAAAGTATTCATAGAATTTAGAACAGCGGATAGGGTTAGGGTTAGGATTAGGGTTAGTGTTAGATTTAGGGTTATGGTTAGGGTTAGTGTTAGGGTGAGGGTTAGGGTTAGGGTTAGGGTTTGCGTTAGGGTTAGAGTTAGGGTTTGGGTTAGGGTTAGTGTTAGGGAAGGGTTAGGATTAGTGTTAGGGTTAGGGGTTAGGGTTAGGGTTAGTGTTTGGGTTAGGGTTAGGGTAAGGGTTAGTGTTATGGTTAGGGTTAAAGTTAGGGTTAGGGTTAGGATTAGGATTAGGGTTAGGTTTAGTGTTTGGGTTAGGGTTAGGGTTAGGGTTAGGGTTAAGTTTAGGGTTTGGGTTTGGGATAGGGTTAGAGTAAGGTTTAGGGTTATTGTTAGGGTTAGGGTTAGGGTTAGGTTTATGGTTAGGGTTAGGGTTTAGGGTTAGTGTTAGGGTTAGGGTTAGGATTAAAAAAAAGAATTTAGAACATTGTTACTCTTCCCCTAAGAAGCTTTACTTTGAAAGATAATCTCGTTCTTTTGAAAGTGTATGAATTTCATGAAATGCTTTTGTAAGAAACACAGACGTGTTTCTTTGAAAAGAAGATTCGTTGTTTGGGATGTATCAAAGTATTGAAAGAAATTAGAACAGCGGTTAGGGTTAGGGTTAGGATTAGGGTTAGTGTTAGGGTTAGGGTTAGGGTTAGTGTTAGGGTTAGGGTTATAATTAAAAATACAAGAATTTAGAACAGTGTTCATCTTCCCCTAAGGAGCTTTACTTTGAAAGATAATCTCGTTCTTTTGAAAGTGTATGAATTTCATGAAATGCTTTTGTGAGAAATAAAGACGTGTTTTGTTGAAAAGAAGATCCATTGTTTGGGATATATCAAAGTATTGTTAAAATTTAGAACAGCTGTAAGGGTTAGGGTTAGGATAAGGGTTAGTGTTAGGGTTAGGGTTAGGGTTAGTGTTAGGGTTAGGGTTAGGGTTAGAGTTTGGGTTAGGGTTAGGGTAAGTGTTAGGGTTATGGTTAGGGTTAGTGTTAGAGTTACGGTTAGGGTTAGGGTCAGGGTTTAGGGCTAGGGTTAGGGTTAGGGTTAGGGTTAGGATTAAAAAAAAAGAATTTAGGACAGTGTTACTCTTCCCCTAATAAGCTTTACTTTGAAAGAAAATCTCGTTCTTTTGAAAGTGTATGAATTTCATGAAATGCTTTTGTTAGAAACAGAGATGTGTTTCGGTGAAAAGATGATCCGTTGTTTGGGATGTATCAAAGTATTGATAGAATTTAGAACAGCGGTTAGGGTTAGGGTTAGGATTAGAATTAGTATTAGGTTTAGGGTTAGGGTTAGGGTTAGTGTTAGGGTGTGGGTTAGGGTTAGGGTTGGGGTTTGCGTTATTGTTAGAGTTAGGGTTAGGGTTAGGGTTAGGGTTAGGGTTATGGAAGGGTTAGGATTAGGGTTAGGGTTAGGGGTTAGTGTTAGGTTTAGGGTTAGGGTTTGGGTTAGGGTTAGGGTAAGGGTTAGTGTTATAGTTAGGGTTAAGGTTAGGGTTAGGTTTAGAATTAGGATTAGGGTTAGGGTTAGGGTTAGGGTTAGGGTTAGGGTTAGGGTTAGGTTTAGGGTTAGGTTTAGGTTTGGGAAAGGGTTAGGGTTAGGGTAGGGATAGGGTTAGGGTTAGGGTTAGGGTTAGGAGTTTGTTTTAGGGTTAGGGTTAGGGTTAGGGTTAGGTTTAGGGTTAGGGTTAGGGGTTAGGGTTAGTGTTAGGGTTAGGGTTAGGTTTAGGGTCTGGGTTAGGGTTAGGGTTAGGGTTAGGGTTTGTGTTAGGGTTAGGGTAAGTGTTAGGGTTATGGTTAGGGTTAGGGTTAGGGTTACGGTTAGGGTTAGGGTTAGGGTTTAGGGTTAGGGTTTTGTTTAGGGTTAGGGTTAGGATTAAAAAAAAAAGAATTTAGAACAGTGTTACTCTTCCCCTAAGAAGCTTTACTTTGAAAGATAATCTCGTTCTTTTGAAAGTGTATGAATTTCATGAAATGCTTTTATTTGAAACAGAGACGTGTTTCGGTGAAAGGAAGATCCGATGTTTGGGATGTATCAAAGTATTTATAAAATTTAGAACAGCGGTGAGGGTTAGGGTTAGGATTAGGGTTAGTGTTAGGTTTAGGGTTAGGATTAGGGTTAGTGTTATGGTGAGGGTTAGGGTTAGGGTTAGGGTTTGCGTTAGGGTTAGAGTTAGGGTTAGGGTTAGGGTTAGGTTTATGGAAGGGTTAGGATTAAGGTTAGGGTTAGGGGTTAGTGTTAGGGTTAGGGTTAGGGTTTGGGTTAGGTTTAGGGTAAGGGTTAGTGTTATGGTTAGTGTTAAAGTTAGGGTTAGGGTTAGGATTAGGATTAGGGTTAGGGTTAGGGTTAGGGTTTTGATTAGGGTTAGGGTTAGTGTTAGGGTTAGGGTTATGGATAATGTTAGGGTAAGGTATAGGGTTATGGTTAGGGTTAGGGTTAGGGTTAGGGTTAGGGTTATGGTTAGAGTTAGGGTTTAGGATTGGTGTTAGGGTTAGGGTTAGGGTTAGGATTAAAAAAAAAGAATTTAGAACATTGTTACTCTTCCCCTAAGAAACTTTACTCTGAAATATAACCTCGTTTTTTTGAAAGTGTATGAATTTCATGAAATGCTTTTGTAAGAAACACAGACGTGTTTCTGTGAAAAGAAGATTCGTTGTTTGGCATGTATCAATGTATTGTTAGAATTGAGAACAGTGATCAACTTCCCCTTTGAAACTTTACTTTCCAAGATAATCTTGTTCTTTTGAAAGTGTATGAATTTCATGAAATGCTATTGTGAGATGTGTTTCGTTGAAAAGAAGATTCGTTTTTTGGGATGTTCAAAGTATTGTTAGAATAAGAACAGTGTTCGTGTTCCTCTTCCCCTTAGAAGCTTAACTTTCAAAGATAATCTCGTTCTATTGAAAGTGTATGAATTTCATGAAATGCTTTTGTGAGAAACACAGATTTGTTTCTGTGAAAAGAAGATTCGTTTTTTGGGATGTATCAAAATATTGTGAGAATTTAGAACAGTGGTTAGGGTTAGGGTTAGGATTAGGGATAGTGTTAGTGTTAGGGTTAGGGTTAGGGTTAGTGTTAGTGTTAAGGTTAGGGTTAGGGTTAGTGTTAGTGTTAGGGTTAGGGTTAGGGTTAGGGTTAGGGTTAGGTTTAGGTTTAGGGTTAGGGTTCGGGTTAGGGTTAGGGTTAGTGTAGGGTTAGGGTTAGGGTTAGGGTTAGGGGTTTGTGTTAAGGTTAGGGTTATGGTTAGGGTTAGGTTTAGGGTTTGGGTTAGGGTTAGGATTAGGGTTAGAGTTTGGGTTAGGTTAGGGTTAGGGTTAGGGTTATGGTTAGGGTTAGGGTTTGGGTTAGGGTTACGGTTAGGGTTAGGGTTAGGGTTTAGGTCTAGGGTTAGGGTTATGGTTAAGGTTAGGATTAAAAAAAAAGAATTTAGAACAGTGTTACTCTTCCCCTAAGAAGCTTTACTTTGAAAGATAGTCTCGTTCATTTGAAAGTGTATGAATTTCATGAAATGCTTTTGTTAGAAACAGAGATCTGTTTCGGTGAAAAGAAGATCCGTTGTATGGGATGTATCAAAGTTTTGTTAGATTTTGCACAGTGGTTATGGTTAGGGTTATGATTAGGGTTAGTGTTAGTGTTAGGGTTAGGGTTAGGATTAAAAAAAAGAGAATTTAACAGTGTTACTCTTCCCCTAAGAAGCTTTATTTTGAAAGATAATCTCGTTCTTTTGAAAGTGCATGAATTTCATGAAATGCTTTTGTAAGAAACACAGATGTGTTTCTGTGAAAAGAAGATTCGTTGTTTGGGATGTATCAAAGTATTGTGAGAATTTAGAACAGTGGTAATGGTTAGGGTTAGGATTAGGTTTAGTGTTAGGGTTAGGTTTAGTGTTAGGGTTAGGTTTAGGGTTAGGGTTAGGGTTAGTGTTAGGGTTAGGGTTAGGGTTTGCGTTAGGGTTAGGGTTAAAGTTAGGGTTAGGTTTAGGGTTAGGGTTAGTGTTCGGGTTAGGGTTAGGGTTAGGGTAGGGTTAGGGTTAGGGTTAGTGTTAGGGTTAGGGGTTTGTGTTAGGGTTAGGGTTAGGGTTAGGGTTAGTTTTAGGGTTTGGGTTAGGGTTAGGGTTAGGGTTAGAGTTTGGGTTAGGGTGAGTGTAAGTGTTAGGGTTATGGTTAGTGTTAGGGTTAGGTTTACGGTTAGGGTTAAGGTAAGTGTTTAGGGTTAGGGTTAATGGTAGGATTAAAAAAAAGAATTTAGAACAGTGTTACTCTTCCCCTACGAAGCTTTACTTTGAAAGATAATCTCGTTCTTTTGAAAGTGTATGAATTTCA
>JAQJZF010000027.1:36664850-36667350 GCA_028537955.1 Microtus californicus | reverse complement strand
GAAAGGGTTAGGGTTAGGGTAGGGATAGGGTTAGGGTTAGGGTTAGGAGTTTGTGTTAGTGTTTGGGTTAGGGTTAGGGTTAGGTTTAGGGTTTGGGTTAGGGTTAGGGTTAGGGTTAGATTTTGGGTTAGGGTTAGGGTAAGGGTTAGTGTTATGGTTAGGGTTAGGGTTAGGGTTACGGTTAGGGTTAGGGTTAGGGTTTAGTGTTAGGGTTAGGGTTAGGGTTAGGATTAAAAAAAAAGAATTTAGAACAGTGTTACTCTTCCCCTAAGAAACTTTACTTTGAAAGATAATCTCGTTCTTTTGAAAGTGTATGAATTTCATGAAATGCTTTTGTAAGATATACAGACGTGTTTTTTGAAAAGAAGATTCGTTGTTTGGGATGTATCAAAGTATTGTTAGAATTGAGAACAGTGTTCCTCTTCTGTTTAGAAGCTTTACTTTGAGTGATATTCACATTCATCTGAAAGTGTATGAATTTCATGAAATGCTTTTGTAAGAAACGTACAAGTGATTGTTTGAAAAGAAGATTCTTTGTGTGGGATGTTTCACAGTATTGTTAGAATTGAGAACAGTGTTCCTCTTCCCCTTATAAGCTTTACTTTCCAAGATAATCTCGTTCTTTTGAAAGTGTATGAATTTCATGAAATGCTTTTGTTAGAAACAGAGATGTGTTTCGGTGAAAAGAAGATCCGTTGTTTGGGATGTATCAAAGTATTTTTAGAATTTAGAACAGTTGTTAGGGTTAGGGTTATGATTAGGGTTAGTGATAGGGTTAGGGTTATGGTTTTGGTTATGGTTAGGGTTAGTGTTAGGGTTAGGGTTAGGGTTAGCGTTAGTGTTAGGGTTAGGGTTTGCATTAGGATTAGGGTAAGTGTTAGTGTTTGGGTTAGGGTTAGGGTTAGGTTTAGGGTTAGGGTTAGGGTTAGGGTTAGGTTTAGGGTTAGGGTTAGGGTTAGGGTTAGGGTAGGGTAAGGTTAAGGTTAGGGTTAGGGTTAGGGGTTAGGGTTAGTGTTAGGTTTAGGGTTAGGTTTAGGGTCTGGGTTAGGGTTAGGGTTAGGGTTATGGTTTGTGTTAGGGTTAGGGTAAGTGTTAGGGTTATGGTTAGGGTTATGGTTACGGTTTGGGTTAGGGTTAGGGTTTAGGGTTAGGGTTAAGTTTAGGGTTTGGGTTTGGGATAGGGTTAGAGTAAGGTTTAGGGTTATTGTTAGGGTTAGGGTTAGGTTTATGGTTAGCGTTAGGGTTTAGGGTTAGTGTTAGGGTTTGGGTTAGGGTTAGGGTTAGGGGTTTGTGTTAAGGTTAGGGTTATGGTTAGGGTTAGGTTTAGGGTTTGGGTTAGGGTTATGATTAGGGTTAGAGTTTGGGTTAAGGTTAGGGTAAGGGTTAGGGTTATGGTTAGGGTTAGTGTTAGGGTTAGGGTTAGAGTTAGAATTAAAAAAAAAGATTTTAACAGTGTTACTCTTCCCCTAAGAAGCTTTATTTTGAAAGATAATCTCGTTCTTTTGAAAGTGCATGAATTTCAAGAAATGCTTTTGTAAGAAACACAGACGTGTTCCTGTGAAAAGAAGATTTGTTGTTTGGGATGTATCAAAGTTGTTAGAATTGAGAACAGTGATCCTCTTCCCCTTTGAAACTTTACTTTCCAAGATAATCTCTTTCTTTTGAAAGTGTATGAATTTCATGAAATGCTTTTGTGAGATGTGTTTCGTTGAAAAAAAGATTTGTTTTTTGGGATGTATCAAAGTATTGTTAGAATAAGAACAGTGTTCCTATTCCTCTTCCCCTTAGAAGCTTAACTTTGAAAGATAATCTCGTTCTTTTGAATGTGTATGAATTTCATGAAATGCTATTGTGAGAAACACAGATGTTTTTCTGTGAAAAGAAGATTCGTTGTTTGGGATGTATCAAAGTATTGTGAGAATTTAGAACAGTGGTAAGGGTTAGGGTTAGGATTAGGTTTAGTGTTAGGGTTAGGGTTAGTGTTAGGGTTAGGTTTAGGGTTAGGGTTAGGGTTAGTGTTAGGGTTAGGGTTAGGGTTTGCGTTAGGGTTAGGGTTAAAGTTAGGGTTAGGTTTAGGGTTAGGGTTAGTGTTCGGGTTAGGGTTAGGGTTAGGGTAGGGTTAGGGTTAGGGTTAGGGTTAGGGTTAGGGGTTTGTTTTAGGGTTAGGGTTAGGGTTAGGGTTAGTTTTAGGGTTTGGGTTAGGGTTAGGGTTAGGGTTAGAGTTTGGGTTAGGGTGAGTGTAAGTGTTAGGGTTATGGTTATTGTTAGGGTTAGGTTTACGGTTAGGGTTAAGGTAAGGGTTTAGGGTTAGAGTTAATGTTAGGATTAAAAAAAAAGAATTTAGAACACTGTTACTCTTCCCCTACGAAGCTTTACTTTGAAAGATAATCTCGTTTTTTTGAAAGTGTATGAATTTCATGAAATGCTTTTGTGAGAAACACAGATGTGTTTCTGTGAAAAGAAGATTCGTTGTTTGGGATGTATTAAAGTATTGTGAGAA
>JAQJZF010000027.1:36657350-36659850 GCA_028537955.1 Microtus californicus | reverse complement strand
GAAAGTGTATGAATTTCATGAAATGCTTTTGTAAGAAACACAGACGTGTTTCTGTGAAAAGAAGATTCGTTGTTTGGGATGTATCAATGTATTGTTAGAATTGAGAACAGTGATCAACTTCCCCTTTGAAATTTACTTTCCAAGATAATCTCGTTCTTTTGAAAGTGTATGAATTTCATGAAATGCTTTTGTGAGATGAGTTTCGTTAAAAAGAAGATTCGTTTTTTGCGATGTTCAAAGTATTGTTAGAATAAGAACAGTGTTCGTGTTCCTCTTCCCCTTAGAAGCTTAACTTTGAAAGATAATCTCGTTCTATTCAAAGTGTATGAATTTCATGAAATGCTTTTGTGAGAAACACCGATTTGTTTCTGTGAAAAGAAGATTCGTTTTTTGGGATGTATCAAAATGTTGTGAGAATTTAGAACAGTGGTTAGGGTTAGGGTTAGGATTAGGGATAGTGTTAGGATTAGGGTTAGGGTTAGTGTTAGTGTTAGGGTTAGGGTTAGTGTTAGTGTTAGTGTTAGGGTTAGGGTTAGGGTTAGGTTTAGGGTTAGGGTTAGGGTTCGGGTTAGGGTTAGGGTTAGGGTAGTGTTAGGGTTAGGGTTAGGGTTAGGGGTTTGTGTTAAGGTTAGGGTTATGGTTAGGGTTAGGTATAGGGTTTGGGTTAGGGTTAGGATTAGGGTTAGAGTTTGGGTTAGGGTTAGGGTAAGGGTTAGGGTTATGGTTAGGGTTACGGTTAGGGTTAGGGTTAGGGTTTAGGTCTAGGGTTAGGTTTAGGGTTAGGGTTAGGATTAAAAAAAAAGAATTTAGAACAGTGTTACTCTTCCCCTAAGAAGCTTTACTTTGAAAGATAGTCTCGTTCATTTGAAAGTGTATAAATTTCAAGAAATGCTTTTGTTAGAAACAGAGATGTGTTTCGGTGAAAAGAAGATCCGTTGTATGGGATGTATCAAAGTATTGTTAGATTTTGAACAGTGGTTAGGGTTAGGGTTATGATTAGGGTTAGTGTTAGGGTTAGGGTTAGGGTTAGGATTAAAAAAAAAAGAATTTAACAGTGTTACTCTTCCCCTAAGAAGCTTTACTTTGAAAGATAATCTCGTTCTTTTGAAAGTGTATGAATTTCATGAAATGCTTTTGTAAGAAACACAGACGTGTTCCTGTGAAAAGAAGATTTGTTGTTTGGGATGTATCAAAGTATTGTTAGAATTGATGACAGTGATCCTCTTCACCTTTGAAACTTTACTTTCCAAGATAATCTCGTTCTTTTGAAAGTGTATGAATTTCATGAAATGCTTTTGTGAGATGTGTTTCGTTGAAAAAAAGATTTGTTTTTTGGGATGTTCAAAGTATTGTTAGAATAAGAACAGTGTTCATATTCCTCTTCCCCTTAGAAGCTTAACTTTGAAAGATAATCTCGTTCTTTTGAATGTGTATGAATTTCATGAAATGCTTTTGTGAGAAACACAGATGTGTTTCTGTGAAAAGAAGATTCGTTGTTTGGGATGTATCAAAGTATTGTGAGAATTTAGAACAGTGGTAAGGGTTAGGGTTAGGATTAGTTTTAGTGTTAGGGTTAGGTTTTGGGTTAGGGTTAGGTTTAGGGTTAGGGTTAGGGTTAGTGTTAGGGTTAGGGTTAGGGTTTGCATTAGGGTTAGGGTTAAAGTTAGGGTTAGGTTTAGGGTTAGGGTTAGTGTTCGGGTTAGGGTTAGGGTAGGGTTAGGGTTAGGGTTAGGGTTAGGGTTAGGGGTTTGTGTTAGGGTTAGGGTTAGGGTTAGGGTTAGGTTTAGGGTTTGGGTTAGGGTTAGGGTTAGGGTTAGAATTAGGGTTAGTGTGAGTGTAAGTGTTAGGGTTATGGTTAGGGTTAGGGTTATGTTTACGGTTAGGGTTAGGGTTAGGGTTAGGGTAGGGTTAGGGTTAGGGTTAGGGGTTAGGTTTAGGGTTAGTGTTAGAGTTAGGGTTAGCTTTAGGGTTTGGGTTAGGGATAGGGTTAGGGTTAGTGTTAGGGTTAGGTTTAGGGTCTGGGTTAGGGTTAGGGTTAGGGTTATGGTTTGTGTTAGGGTTAGGGTAAGTGTTAGGGTTATGGTTAGGGTTATGGTTACGGTTAGGGTTAGGGTTAGGGTTTAGGGTTAGGGTTAAGTTTAGGGTTTGGGTTTGGGATAGGGTTAGAGTAAGGTTTAGGGTTATTGTTAGGGTTAGGGTTAGGGTTAGGTTTATGGTTAGTGTTAGGGTTTAGGGTTAGTGTTAGGGTTAGATTTAGGATTAAAAAAAAAGAATTTAGAACATTGTTACTCTTCCCCTAAGAAGCTTTACTTTGAAAGATAATCTCGTTCTTTTGAAAGTGTATGAATTTCATGAAATGCTTTTGTTAGAAACAGAGATGTGTTTCAGTGAAAAGAAGATCCGTTGTTTGGGATGTATCAAAGTATTGATAGAATTTAGAACAGCGGTTAGGGTTAGGGTTAGGATTAGGGTTAGTATTAGGTTTAGGGTTAGGCTTAGG
>JAQJZF010000027.1:36642350-36652350 GCA_028537955.1 Microtus californicus | reverse complement strand
GAAAAGAAGATCCGTTGTTTGGGATGTATCAAAGTATTGTTAGAATTTAGAACAGTGGTTAGGGTTATGGTTATGATTAGGGTTAGTGATAGGGTTAGGCTTATGGTTATGGTTATGGTTAGGGTTAGTGTTAGGGTTAGGGTTAGGGTTAGTGTTAGGGTTAGGGTTTTCATTCGGATTAGGGTTAGTGTTAGTGTTAGTGTTAGGGTTAGGGTTAGGGTTAGGTTTAGGGTTAGGTATAGGTTTCGGGTTAGGGTTAGGGTTAGGGTAGGGATAGGGTTAGGGTTAGTGTTACGGTTAGGATTAGGGTTAGGGTTAGGTTTAGGGTTAGGGTTAGGGTTAGGTTTAGGGTTTGGGTTAGGGTTAGGGTTAGGGTTAGGGTTAGAGTTTGGGTTAGGGTTAGGGTAAGGGTTAGTGTTATGGTTAGGGTTAAAGTTAGGGTTAGGGTTAGGATTAGGATTAGGGTTAGGTTTAGGGTTTGGGTTTTGGTTAGGGTTAGAGTTAGGGTTAGGGTTAGGGTTAGGGTTTTGGATAGGGTTAGAGTAAGGTTTAGGGTTATTTTTAGGGTTAGGGTTAGGGTTACGGTTAGGGTTAGGGTTTAGGGTTAGTGTTAGGGTTAGTGTTAGGATTAAATAAAAAGAATTTAGAACAGTGTTACTCTTCCCCTAAGTAGCTTTACTTTGAAAGATAATCTCGTTCTTTTGAAAGTGTATGAATTTCATGAAATGCTTTTGTAAGAAACACAGACGTGTTCCTGTGAAAAGAAGATTCGTTGTTTGGGATGTATCAAATTATTGTTAGAATTGAGAACAGTGATCCTCTTCCCCTTTGAAACTTTACTTTCCAAGATAATCTCGTTCCTTTGAAAGTGTATGAATTTCATGAAATGCTTTTGTGAGATGTGTTTCGTTGAAAAAAAGATTCGTTGTTTGGGATGTATCAAAGTATTGTTAGAATTGAGAACAGTGTTCCTCTTCTGTTTAGAAGCTTTACTTTGAGAGATATTCACATTCATCTGAAAGTGTATGAATTTCATGAAATGCTTTTGTAAGGAACATAGACGTAATTGTTTGAAAAGAAGATTCTTTGTGTGGGATGTTTCACACTATTGTTAGAATTGAGAACAGTGTCCCTCTTCCCCTTAGAAACTTTACTTTCCAAGATAATCTCGTTCTTTTGAAAGTGTATGAATTTCATGAAATGCTTTTGTGAGAAACAAAGACGTGTTTCTGTGAAAAGAAGACTCGTTGTTTGGGATGTATCAAAGTAATGTTAGAATTGAGAATATTGTTCCTCTTCCCCTTAGAAGCTTTACTTTGAAAGATAGTCTCGTTCTTTTGAAAGTGTATGAATTTCATGAAATGCTTTTGTGAGATGAGTTTCGTTGAAAAGAAGATTCGTTTTTTGCGATGTTAAAAGTATTGTTAGAATAAGAACAGTGTTCGTGTTCCTCTTCCCCTAGAAGCTTAACTTTGAAAGATAATCTCGTTCTATTGAAAGTGTATGAATTTCATGAAATGCTTTTGTGAGAAACACAAATGTGTTTCTGTGAAAAGAAGATTCATTGTTTGGGATGTATCAAAGTATTGTTAGAATTGAGAACAGTGTTCCTCTTCTGTTTAGAAGCTTTACTTTGAGAGATATTCACATTCATCTGAAAGTGTATGAATTTCATGAAATGCTTTTGTAAGAAACGTAGACGTGATTGTTTGAAAAGAAGATTCTTTGTGTGGGATGTTTCACAGTATTGTTAGAATTGAGAACAGTGTCCCTCTTCCCCTTAGAAGCTTTACTATCCAAGATAATCTCGTTCTTTGAAAGTGTATGAATTTCATGAAATGCTTTTGTGAGAAACAAAGACGTGTTTCTTTGAAAAGAAGACTCGTTGTTTGGGATGTATCAAAGTAATGTTAGAATTGAGAATATTGTTCCTCTTCCCCTTAGAAGCTTTACTTTGAAAGATAGTCTCGTACTTTTGAAAGTGTATGAATTTCATGAAATGCTTTCATTAGAAACAGAGATGTGTTTCAGTGAAAAGAAGATCCGTTGTTTGGGATGAATCAAAGTATTGTTAGAATTTAGAACAGTGGTTAGGGTTATGGTTATGATTAGGGTTAGTGATAGGGTTAGGCTTATGGTTATGGTTATGGTTAGGGTTAGTGTTAGGGTTAGGGTTAGGGTTAGTGTTAGGGTTAGGGTTTGCATTCGGATTAGGGTTAGTGTTAGTGTTAGTGTTAGGGTTAGGGTTAGGATTAGGGTTAGGGTTAGGTTTAGGGTTAGGTATAGGTTTCGGGTTAGGGTTAGGGTTAGGGTAGGGATAGGGTTAGGGTTAGTGTTACGGTTAGGGTTAGGGTTAGGGTTAGGTTTAGGGTTAGGGTTGGGTTTAGGGTTTGGGTTAGGGTTAGGGTTAGGGTTAGAGTTTGGGTTAGGGTTAGGGTAAGGGTTAGTGTTATGGTTAGGGTTAAAGTTAGGGTTAGGGTTAGGATTAGGATTAGGGTTAGGTTTAGGGTTTGGGTTTTGGTTAGGGTTAGGGTTAGGGTTAGGGTTAGGGTTTTGGATAGGGTTAGAGTAATGTTTAGGGTTATTTTTAGGGTTAGGGTTAGGGTTATGGTTAGGGTTAGGGTTTAGGGTTAGTGTTAGGGTTAGGGTTAGGATTAAAAAAAAAGAATTTAGAACAGTGTTACTCTTCCCCTAAGAAGCTTTACTTTGAAAGATAATCTCGTTCTTTTGAAAGTGTATGAATTTCATGAAATGCTTTTGTAAGAAACACAGACGTGTTCCTGTGAAAAGAAGATTCGTTGTTTGGGATGTATCAAAGTATTGTTAGAATTGAGAACAGTGATCCTCTTCCCCTTTGAAACTTTACTTTCCAAGATAATCTCGATCCTTTGAAAATGTATGAATTTCATGAAATGCTTTTGTGAGAAACACAAATGTGTTTCTGTGAAAAGAAGATTCGTTGTTTGGGATGTATCAAAGTATTGTTAGAATTGAGAACAGTGTTCCTCTTCTGTTTAGAAGCTTTACTTTGAGAGATATTCACATTCATCTGAAAGTGTATGAATTTCATGAAATGCTTTTGTAAGGAACATAGACGTGATTGTTTGAAAAGAAGATTCTTTGTGTGGGATGTTTCACACTATTGTTAGAATTGAGAACAGTGTTCCTCTTCCCCTTAGAAACTTTACTTTCCAAGATAATCTCGTTCTTTTGAAAGTGTATGAATTTCATGAAATGCTTTTGTGAGAAACAAAGACGTGTTTCTGTGAAAAGAAGACTCGTTGTTTGGGATGTATCAAAGTAATGTTAGAATTGAGAATATTGTTCCTCTTCCCCTTAGAAGCTTTACTTTGAAAGATAGTCTCGCTCTTTTGAAAGTGTATGAATTTCATGAAATGCTTTTGTTAGAAACAGAGATGTGTTTCAGTGAAAAGAAGATCCGTTGTTTGGGATGTATCAAAGTATTGTTAGAATTTAGAACAGTGTTTAGGGTTATGGTTATGATTAGGGTTAGTTATAGGGTTAGGCTTATGATTATGGTTATGGTTAGGGTTAGTGTTAGGGTTAGGGTTAGGGTTAGTGTTAGGGTTAGGGTTTGCATTCGGATTAGGGTTAGTGTTAGTGTTAGGGTTAGGGTTAGTGTTAGGGTTAGGGTAAGGGTTAGGTTTAGGGTTAGAGTAGGGTAAGGTTAGGGTTAGGGTCAGGGTTAGGGGTTAGGGTTAGTGTTAGGTTTAGGGTTAGGTTTATGGTCTGGGTTAGGGTTAGGGTTAGGGTTAGGGTTAGGGTTAGGGTTTGGGTTAGGGTTAGGGTTAGGGTAAGATTTAGGGTTATGGTTAGGGTTAGGGGTTAGTGTTAGGATTAGGGTTAGGGTTTGGGTAGGGTTAGGTTTAGGGTTAGGTTTAGGTTTCGGGTTAGGGTTAGGGTTAGGGTAGGAATAGGGTTAGGGTTAGGGTTAGGGTTAGGGTTAGGGTTATGGTTAGAGTTAGGGTTTAGTGTTGGTGTTAGGGTTAGGGTTAGGATAAAAAAAAAGAATTTAGAACATTGTTACTCTTCCCCTAAGAAGCTTTACTCTGAAATATAACCTCGTTCTAATGAAAGTGTATGAATTTCATGAAATGCTATTGTAAGAAACACAGACGTGTTTCTGTGAAAAGAAGATTCGTTGTTTGGGATGTATCAATGTATTGTTAGAATTGAGAACAGTGATCAACTTCCCCTTTGAAACTTTACTTTCCAAGATAATCTCGTTCTTTTGAAAGTGTATGAATTTCATGAAATTCTTTTGTGAGATGAGTTTCGTTGAAAAGAAGATTCGTTTTTTGCGATGTTCAAAGTATTGTTAGAATAAGAACAGTGTTCGTGTTCCTCTTCCCCTTAGAAGCTTAACTTTGAAAGATAATCTCGTTCTATTGAAATTGTATGAATTTCATGAAATGCTTTTGTGAGAAACACAGATTTGTTTCTGTGAAAAGAAGATTCGTTGTTTGGGATGTATCAAAGTATTGTTAGAATTTAGAAGAGAGGTTAGGGTTAGGGTTATGATTAGGGTTAGTGTTAGGGTTAACGTTATGGTTATGGTTAGGGTTAGGGTTAGTGTTAGGGTTAGGGTTAGGATTAGGGTTAGGGTTAGGGTTAGGGTTAGTGTTTGTGTTAGGGTAGGGGTTAGGGTTAGGTTTAGGATTAGGTTTAGGGTTAGGGTTAGATTTCGGGATAGGGTTAGGGTTAGGGTAGTGTTAGGGTTAGGGTTAGGGGTTAGGGTTAGGGTTAGGGTTAGGTTTAGGCTTAGGTTTAGGGTTTGGGTTAGGGTTAGGGTTTGGGTAAGTGTTAGGGTAATTGTTAGGGTTATGGTTAGTTTTAGGGTTAGGGTTACTGTTAGGGTTAGGGTTAGGGTTTAGTGTTAGGGTTAGGGTTAGGATTAAAAAAAAAGAATTTAGAACAGTGTTCCTCTTCCCCTAAGAAGCTTTACTTTGAAAGATAATCTCGTTCTTTTTAAAGTGTATGAATTTCATGAAATGCTTTTGTTAGAAACAGAGATTTGTTTTGGTGAAAAGAAGATCCGTTGTTTGGGCTGTATCAAAGTATTGTTAGAATTAAGAACAGTGGTTAGGGTTAGGGTTATGATTAGGGTTAGTGTTAGGGTTAGGGTTATGGTTATGGTTAAGCTTAGGGTTAGTGTTAGGATTAGATTTAGGGTTAGAGTTAGGGATAGGGTAGGGTTAGGGTTAGGGTTAGGTGTTATGGTTTGGGTTAGGGTTAGGGTTAGTTTTAGGGTTTGGCTTAGGGCTAGGGTTAGGGTTAGATTTAGGGTTAGGGTTGGGTTAGGGTTAGGTTAAGTGTTAGGGTTATGGTTAGGGTTAGGTTTAGTTTTAGGGTTAGGGTTTGCATTAGGGTTAGGTTTAGGGTTAGGGTTAGAGTTAGGTTTAGGGTTGGGGTAGGGTTAGAGTTAGGTTTAGGGTTAGGGGTTAGGGTTAGGGTTAGGGTTGGGGTTAGGTTTAGGGTTTGGGTTAGGGTTAGGGTAAGGTTTAGGTTTATGTTTAGGGTTAGGGTTAGGGGTAGGGTTACAGTTAGGGTTAGGGTTAGGGTTTAGGGTTAGGGTTAGGGTTAGGGTTAGGGTTAGGATTAAAAAAAAGAATTTAGAACAGTGTTACGCTTCCCCTTAGAAGCTTTACTTTGAAAGATAATCTCGTACTTTTGAAAGTGTATGAATTTCATGAAATGCTTTTGTAAGAAACACAGACGTGTTTCTTTGAAAAGAAGATTTTTTGTTTGGGATGTATCAAAGTATTGTTTGAATTTAGAACAGCGATGGTCTTCTGTTTAGAAGCTTTACTTTGAGAGATATTCACATTCATCTGAAAGTATATGAATTTCATGAAATGCGCTTGTACGAAACGTAGACGTGATTGTTTGAAAAGAAGATATGTTGTGTGGGATGTTTCACAGTATTTTTAGAATTGAGAACAGTGTTCCTCTTTCCCTAAGAAGCTTAATTTGAAAGATAGTCTCGTTCTTTTGAAAGTGTATGAATTTCATGAAATGCTTTTGTTAGAAACAGAGACGTGTTTCGGGGAAAAGAAGATCCATTGTTTGGGATGTATCAAAGTATTGTTAGAATTTAGAACAGTGTTTAGGGTTAGGTTTAGGACTAGGGTTAGTGTTAGGGTTGGGGTTAGGGTTAGGGTTTGCGTTAGGGTAGGGGTTAGGGTTAGGGTTAGGGTTAGGTTTAGGGTTAGGGTTAGATTTCGGGATAGGGTTTGGGTTAGGGTAGGGTTAGGGTTAGGGTTAGGGGTTAAGGTTAGGGTTAGGGCTAGTTTTAGGGTTTGGGTTAGGGTTAGGGTTAGGGTTAGGATTAGGGTTAGGGTTAGGATTATAAAAAAATATTTAGAACAGTGTTACTCTTCCCCTAAGAAGCTTTACTTTGAAAGATAATCTCGTTCTTTTGAAAGTGTATGAATTTCATGAAATGCTTTTGTAAGAAACACAGACGTGTTTCTTTGAAAAGAAGATTCGTTCTTTGGGATGTATCAAAGTATTGTTAGAATTGAGAATATTGTTCCTCTTCCCGTTAGAAGCTTTATTTTGAAAGATAGTCTCGTTCTTTTGAAAGTGTATGAATTTCATGAAATGCTTTTGTTAGTAACAGAGATTTGTTTTGGTGAAAAGAAGATCCGTTGTTTGGGCTGTATCAAAGTATTGTTAGAATTAAGAACAGTGGTTAGGGTTAGGGTTATGATTAGGGTTAGTGTTAGGGTTAGGGTTATGGTTAGGGTTAAGCTTAGGGTTAGTGTTAGGATTAGATTTAGGGTTAGAGTTAGGGATAGGGTAGGGTTAGGGTTAGGTGTTATGGTTTGGGTTAGGGTTAGGGTTAGTTTTAAGGTTTGGCTTAGGGCTAGGGTTAGGGTTAGGTTTAGGTTTAGGGTTTGGGTTAGGGTTTGCATTAGGGTTAGGTTTAGGGTTAGGGTTAGGTTTAGGTTATGGGTTGGGGTAGGGTTAGAGTTAGGTTTAGGATTAGGGGTTAGGGTTAGGGTTAGGGTTAGGGTTAGGTTTAGGGTTTGGGTTAGGTTTAGGGTCTGGGTTAGGGTTAGGGTTAGAGTTAGGGTAAGGGTTAGTGTTATGGTTAGGGTTAGGGTTAGGGTTAGGGTTAGGATTAGGGTTAGTGTTAGGGTGAGGGTTAGGGTTAGGGTGACGGTTTAGGGTTAGGGTTAGGGTTATGGTTAGGGTTAGGGTTAGGATTAAAAAAAAAGAATTTAGAACTGTGTTACTCTTCCCCTTAGATCTTTACTTTGAAAGTTAATCTCCTTCTTTTGAAAGTTTATGAATTTCATGAAATGCTTTGGTAAGAAACACAGACATGTTTCTGTGAAAAGAAGATTCGTTGTTTGGGATATATCAAAGTATTGTTAGAATTGAGAACAGTGTTCCTCTTCTGTTTAGAAGCTTTACTTTGAGAGATATTCACATTCATCTGAAAGTATGAATTTCATGAAATGCTTTTGTGAGAAACAGAGATGGGTTTCGTTGAAAAGAAGATTCGTTGTTTGGGATTTATCAAAGTATTGTGAGAATTTAGAACAGTGGTTAGCGTTCGGGTTAGGTTTAGGATTAGGGTTAGTGTTAGGGTTAGGGTTAGGGTTAGGGTTTGCGTTAGGGTAGGGGTTACGGTTAGGTTTAGGATTAGGTTTAGGGTTAGGGTTAGATTTCAGGATAGGGTTAGGGTTAGGGTAGGGTTAGGGTTAGGGTTAGGGGTTAGGGTTAGGGTTAGGCTTAGGTTTAGGGTTTGGGTTAGGTTTAGGGTTTGGGTAAGTGTTAGGGTAATTGTTAGGGTTATGGTTAGTTTTAGGGTTAGGGTTATGGTTAGGGTTAGGGTTAGGGTTTAGGGTTAGGGTTAGGGTTAGGATTAAAAAAAAAAGAATTTAGAACAGTGTTCCTCTTCCCCTAAGAAGCTTTACTTTGAAAGATAATCTCGTTCTTTTGAAAGTGTATGAATTTCATGAAATGCTTTTGTAAGAAACACAGACGTGTTTCTTTGAAAAGAAGATTCGTTCTTGGGATGTATCAAAGTATTGTTAGAATTGAGAACAGTGTTCCTCTTCTGTTTAGAAGCTTTACTTTGTGAGATATTCACATTCATCTAAAAGTGTAAAAATTTCATGAAATGCTTTTCTAAGAAACGTAGACGTGATTGTTTGAAATAAAGATACTTTGGGTGGGATGATTCAAAGTATTGTTAGATTTGAGAATATTGTTCCTTTTCCCCTTAGAAGCTTTACTTTGAAAGATAATCTCGTTCTTTTAAAGTGTATGAATTTCATGAAATGCTTTTGTAAGAAACACAGACGTGTTTCTTTGAAAAGATGATTCGTTCTTTGGGATGTATCAAAGTATTGTTAGAATTGAGAACAATGTTCCTCTTCTCTTTAGAAGCTTTACTTTGTGAGATGTTCACATTCATCTAAAAGTGTATGAATTTCATGAAATGCTTTTTTAAAAAATGTAGACGTGATTGTTTGAAATAAAGATTCTTTGTGTGGGATGTATCAAAGTATTGTTAGAATTGAGAATATTGTTCCTCTTCCCCTTAGAAGCTTTACTTTGAAAGATAATCTCGTTCTTTAAAGTGTATGAATTTCATGAAATGCTTTTGTGAGAAGCACAGACGTGTTTCTGTGAAAAGAAGATTCGTTTTTTGGGAGGTATCAAAGTATTGTTAGAATTGAGAATATTGTTCCTATTCCCCTAAGAAGCTTTACTTTGAAAGATAGTCTCGTTCTTTTGAAAGTGTATGAATTTCATGAAATGCTTTTGTTAGAAACAGAGACGTGTTTCGGTGAAAAGAAGATCCGTTGTTTGGAATGTATCAAAGTATTGTTAGAATTTAGAACAGTGGTTAGGGTTAGGGTTAGGACTAGGGTTAGTGTTAGGGTTAGGGTTAGGGTTAGAGTTAGGGTTTGGGTTAGGGTTTGGGTTCGGGTAAGGGTTATGGTTATGGTTAGGTTTAGGCTTAGGGGTAGGGTTACAGTTAGGATTAGGGTGAGGGTTTAGGGTTAGTGTTAGGTTTAGGGTTAGGGTTAGAGTTAGGGTTACGGTTAGGGTTAGGGTTACGGTTTGCATTAGGGTTAGGATTGGAGTTAGTGTTAGGGTTAGGGTTAGGTTTAGGTTTTGGGTTATGGTTATGGTTAGGGTTAGGGTTTGGTTTAGGGTTTGGGTTAGGGTTATGGTAAGGGTTAGGGTTAGGGTTAAGGTTAGTGTTAGGGTAGGGTTAGGGTTAGGGTTAGGGTTAGTGGTTAGGGTTAGGGTTAGGGTTAGGGTAAGGTTTAGGGTATGGGTGTGGTTTAGGGTTAGGGTTAGGGTTAGGGTTTGGGTTATGGTTAGGTTAAGGGTTAGGGTTATGGTTAGGTTTAGGGTTAGGGTTAGGGTTACAGTTAGGGTTAGGGTTAGGGTTTAGGGTTAGGGTTAGTGTTAGGGTTAGGATTAAAAAAAAGAATTTAGAACAGTGTTACTCTTCCCCTAAGAAGCTTTACTTGGAAAGATAATCTCGTTCTTTTGAAAGTGTATGAATTTCATGAAATGCTTTTGTAAGAAATACAGACGTGTTTCTGTGAAAAGAAGATTCGTTGTTTAGGATGTATCAAAGTATTGTTATTATTGAGAAGAGTGATCCTCTTCCCCTTTGAAACTTTATTTTCCAAGATAATCTCGATCTTTTGAAAGTGTATGAATTTCATAAAATGCTTTTGTGAGATGTGTATCGTTGAAAAGAAGATTCGTTGTTTGGGATGTATCAAAGTATTGTTAGAATAAGAACAGTGTTCTTGTTCCTCTTCCCCTTAGCAGCTTAATTTGAAAGATAATCTTGTTCTTTTGAAAGTGTATGAATTTCATGAAATGCTTTTGTGAGAAACAAATACATGTTTCTGTGAAAAGAAGATTCGTTGTTTGGAATGTATCAAAGTATTGTTAGAATTGAGAATATTGTTCCTCTTCCCCTAGAAGCTTTACT
>JAQJZF010000027.1:36602350-36639850 GCA_028537955.1 Microtus californicus | reverse complement strand
TGTTAGGGTTAGGGTTAGGTTTAGGGTCTGGGTTAGGGTTAGGGTTACGGTTAGGATTAGGTTTTGTGTTAGGGTTAGTGTAAGTGTGAGGGTTATGGTTAGGGTTAGGGTTACGGTTAGGGTTAGGGTTAGGGTTTAGGTTTAAGGTTAGGGTTAGGGTTAGGGTTCGGGTTTGGGTTAGGGTTAGGATTAAAAAAAAAGAATTTAGAACTGTGGTACTCTTCCCCTAAGAAGCTTTACTTTGATAGATAGTCTCGTTCTTTTGAAATTGTATGAATTTCATGAAATGCTTTTGTTAGAAACAGAGACGTGTTTCGGTGAAAAGAAGATCCGTTGTTTGGGATGTATGAAAGTATTGATAGAATTTAGAACAGCGGTTAGGGTTAGGGTTAGGGTTATTATTAGGGTTAGTGTTAGGGTTAGGGTTAGGGTTAAGTTTGTGTTAGGGTGAGGTTTAGTGTTAGGGTTAGGGTTTGCGTCAGGGTTAGAGTTAGGGTTAGGGTTAGGGTTAGGGTTAGGGTTAGGGAAGGGTTAGGGTTAGGTTTAGTGTTAGGGGTAGGGTTTGGGATATTGTTAGGCTAAGGGTTAGGGTTATGGTTAGGGTTAGGGTTAGGGTTAGGGTTATGGTTAGGGTTAGGGTTTAGGGTTAGTTTTAAGGTTAGGGTTAGGGTTAGGATTAAAAAAAAGAATTGAGAACAGTGATCCTCTTCCCCTTTGAAACTTTACTTTCCAAGATAATCTCGTTCTTTTGAAAGTGTATGAATTTCATGAAATGCTTTTGTGAGATGTGTTTCGTTGAAAAAGGATTCGTTGTTTGGGATGTATCAAAGTATTTTGAGAATAAGAACAGAGTTCGTGTTCCTCTTCCCCTTAGAAGCTTAACTTTCAAAGATAATCTCCTTCTTTTGAAAGTGTATGAATTTCATGAAATGCTTCTGTTAGAAACAGAGACGTGTTTCGGTGAAAAGAAGTTCCGTTGTTTGGGATGTATCAAAGTATTGTCAGAATTTAGAACAATGGTTAGGGTTAGAGTTAGGATTAGGGTTAGTATTATGTTTAGGGTTAGGGTTAGGGTTAAGTTTGTGTTAGGGTGAGGTTTAGGGTTAGGGTTAGGGTTTGCGTCAGGGTTAGAGTTAGGGTTAGGGTTAGGGTTAGGGTTAGGGAAGGGTTAGGGTTAGGGTTAGGGGTAGGGTTTGAGATATTGTTAGGCTAAGGGTTAGGGTTATGGTTATGGTTAGGGTTTAGGGTTAGGGTTAGGGTTAGGATTTAAAAAAGTATTTAGAACAGTGTTACTCTTCCCCTAAGCAGCTTTACTTTTAAGATAATCTCGTTTTTTGAAAGTGTATGAATTTCATGAAATGCTTTTGTAAGAAACACAGACGTGTTTCTTTGAAAAGAAGATTCATCGTTTGGGATGTATCAAAGTATTGTTAGAAATGATAACAGTGTTCCTCTTCTGTTTAGAAGCTTTACTTTGAGAGATATTCACATTCATCTGAAAGTGTATGAATTTCATGAAATGCTTTTCTAAGAAACATAGACGTGATTGTGTGAAAAGAAGATTCTTTGTGTGGGATGTTTCACATTATTGTTAGAATTGAGAACAGTGTTCCTCTTCCCCTTAGAAGCTTTAATTTCCAAGATAATCTCGTTCTTTTGAAAGTGTATGAATTTCATATAATGCTTTTGTAAGAAACACAGACGTATTTCTGTGAAAAAAAGTTTCGTTGTTTGGGATGTATCAAAGTATTGTTAGAATTGAGAACAGAGTTCCTCTTCCCCTTAAAAGATTTTCTTTGAAAGATAATCTCGTTCTTTTGAAAGTGTATGAATTTCATGAAATGCTTTTGTGAGAGACAGACATGTGTTTCTTTGAAAAGAAGATTCGTTGTTTGGGAAGTATCAAAGCATTGTTAGAATAAGAACAGTGTTCGTGATCCTCTTCTGCTTAGAAGCTTAACTTTGAATGATAATCTCGTTCTTTTGGAAGTGGATGAATTTCATGAAATGCTTTTTGAGAAACACAGATGTGTTCTGTGAAAAGAAGATTCGTTGTTTGGGATGTATCAAAGTATCGTGAGAATTTAGAACAGTGGTTAGGGTTAGGATTAGGGTTTTGTTAGGGTTAGGTTTAGGGTTAGTGTTAGGGTGAGGGCTAGGGTTCGGGTAAGGATTTGCGTTAGGGTTAGAGTTAGGGTTAGGGTTAGGGTTAGTGTTAGGGTTAGGGTTAGGGAAGGGTTAGGTTTAGGGTTAGGGTTAGGGTTAGGGTTAGGGTTTGGGATAGGATTAGGGTAAGGGTTAGGGTTATGGTTAGGGTTAGGGTTAGGGTTAGGGTTAGGATTAAAAAAAAAGAATTTAGAACAGTGTTACTCTTCCCCTTTGAAGCTTTACTTTGAAAGATAATCTCGTTCTTTTGAAAGTGTATGAATTTCATGAAATGCTTTTGTAAGAAACACAGACGTGTTCCTGTGAAAAGAAGATTGGTTGTTTGGGATGTATCAAAGTATTGTTGGAATTGAGAAGAATGATCCTCTTTCCATTTGAATCTTTACTTTCCAAGATAATCTCGATCTTTTGAAAGTGTATGAATTTCATTAAAAGATTTTGTGAGATGTGTTTTGTTGAAGAGAAGATTCGTGTTTGGTATGTATCAAAGTATTGTTAGAATAAGAACAGTGTTCGTGTTCCTCTTCCCCTTAGAAGCTTTACTTTGAAAGATAATCTCGTTCTTTTGAAAGTGTATGAATTTCATGAAATGCTTTTGTGAAAAACAATGACGTGTTTCGGTGAAAAGATGAACCGTTGTTTGGGATGTATCAAAGTATTGATAGAATTTATAACAGCAGTTAGGGTTAGAATTAGAATTAGAGTTAGTGTCAGGGTTAGGGTTATGGTTATGTTTAGGGTTAGGGTTAGTGTTAGGGTTAGGGTTAGGGTTAGGCTTTGCGTTATGATTAGGGTTAGTGTTAGTGTTATTGTTAGGGTTAGGGTTAGGTTTAGAGTTAGGGTAAGGGTTAGGGTTAGGGAAAGGTCAGGGTTAGGGTTAGGGGTTAGGGTTAGTGTTAGGGTTAGGGTTAGGTTTAGGGCCTGGGTTCGATTAGTTTTAGGTTTAGGGTTTGGGTTAGGGTTAGGGTAAGTGTTAGGGTTATGGTTAGAATTAGGGTTACGGTTAAGGTTAGGGTTAGGGTTTTGTGTTAGGGTTAGGTTTAGGGTTAGGGTTAGGATTAAAGAAAAAAAATTTAGAACAGTGTTACTCTCCCCCTAAGAAGCTTTACTTTGAAAGATAATCTCGTTCTTTTGAAAGTGTATGAATTTCATGAAATGCTTTTGTAAGAAACACAGACGTGTTTCTGTGAAAAGAAGATTCATTGTTTGGGATGTATCAAAGTATTGATAGAATTTAGAACAGCAGTTAGGTTTACGGTTAGGATTAGTGTTAGTGTTAGGGTTAGGGTTAGGGTTAGTGTTAGGGTGAGGGTTAGGGTTAGGGTTTGCGTTAGAGTTAGAGTTAGTGTTATGTTTAGGGTTAGTGTTAGGGTTAGGCTAGGGTTAATTTTAGGGTTAGGGGTTAGGGTTAGGGTTAGGGTTACGGTTTGGGTTAGGGTTGGGGTAAGGGTTAGTGTTATGTTTAGGGTTAGGGTTAGGGTTAGGATTATGGTTAGGGTCAGGGTTATGGTTTGGGTTAGGTTTAGGGTTAGGGTTAGGGTTTGGGATAGGGTTAGGGTAAGGGTTAGGGTTAGGGTTAGGGTTAGGGTTATGGTTAGGGTAGGGTTAGGATTAAAAAAAAAGAATTTTGAACAGTGTTACTCTTCCCCTAAGAAGCTTTACTTTGAAAGATAATCTCGTTCTTTTGAAAGTGTATGAATTTCAAGAAATGCTTTTGTAAGAAACACAGACGTATTTCTGTGAAAAGAAGATTCATTGTTTGGGATGTATCAAAGTATTGTTAGAATTGAGAACAGTGATCCTCTTCCCCTTTGTAACTTATTTTCCAAGATATTCTCGTTCTTTTGAAAGTGTATGAATTTCATGAAATGCTTTTGTGAGATGTGTTTCGTTGAAAAGAGGATTCGTTGTTTGGGATGTTTCAAAGTATTGTTAGAATAAGAACAGTGTTCGTGTTCCTCTTCCCCTTAGAAGCTTAACTTTTAAAGATAATCTCCTTCTTTTGAAAGTGTATGAATTTCATGAAATGCTTTTGTGAGAAACACAGATGTGTTTCTGTGAAAAGAATATTCGTTGTTTGGGATGTATCAAAGTATCGTGAGAATTTAGAACAGTGGTTAGGGTTAGGATTAGGGTTAGTGTTAGGGTTAGGGTTATGGTTATGGTTAGGGTTAGGGTTAGGGTTAGGGTTCGGGTTAGGTTTAAGTTTAGGGTTAGGGTAGGGTTAGGGTTAGGGTTAGGGTTAGGGGTTTGTGTTAGGGTTAGGTTTAGTGTTTGGGTTAGGGTTAGGGTTAGGGTTATGGTTAGAGTTTGGGTTAGGGTTAGGGTAAGGGTTAGGGTTATGGTTAGGGTTAGGGTTACGGTTACGGTTAGGGTTAGGTTTAGTGTTAGGGTAGGGTTTGGGTTAGGGTTAGGGGTTAGAGTTAGGGTTAGGGTTAGGGTTAGGTTTAGGGTTTCGGTTAGGGTTAGTGTTAGGGTTAGGGATTAGGGTTAGGGTTAGGTTTAGGCTTAGGCTTAGGTTTAGGGTTTGGGTTAGGGTTTGGGTTAGGGTTAGGGAAAGGGTTAGGGTTATGGTTAGTGTTAGGGTTAGGGTTACGGTTAGGGTTAGGCTTAGGTTTAGGGTTAGGGTTTAGGGTTAGTGTTAGGGTTAGGGTTAGGATTAAAAAAAAAGGATTTAGAACAGTGTTACTCTTCCCCTAAGAAGCTTTACTTTGAAAGATAATCTCGTTCTTTTGAAAGTGTATGAATTTCATGAAATTCTTTTGTAAGAAACACAGACGTGTTTCTTTGAAAAGAAGATTCGTTGTTTGGAATGTATCAATGTATTGTTAGAATTGAGAACAGTGTTCCTCTTCTGTTTAGAAGCTTTACTTTGAGAGATATTTACATTCATCTGAAAGTGTATGAATTTCATGAAATGCTTTTGTAAGAAACGTAGACGTGATTGTTTGAAAGAAGATTCTTTGTGTGGGATGTTTCACAGTATTGTTAGAATTGAGAACAGTGTTCCTGTTCCCCTTAGAAACTTTAATTTCCAAGATAATCTCATTCTTTTGATAGTGTATGAATTTCATGAAATGCTTTTGTGAGAAACAAAGACGTGTTTCTGTGAAAAGAAGATTCGTTGTTTGGGATGTATCAAAGTATTGTTAGAATTGAGAATATTGTTCCTCTTCCCCTTAGAAGCTTTACTTTGAAAGATAGTCTCTTTCTTTTGAAATTGTATGAATTTCATGAAATGCTTTTGTTAGATACAGAGATGTGTTTCGGTGAAGAGAAGATGCGTTGTTTGTGATGTATCAAAGTATTGTTAGAATTTAGAACAGTTGTTAGGGTTAGGTTTATGATTAGGGTTAGTGTTAGGGTTAGGGTTATGGTTACGGTTAGGGTTAGGGTTAGTGTTAGGGTTAGGGTTAGGGTTAGGGTTAGGGTTAGGGTTTGCGTTAGGGTTGGGTTAGGCTTAGGGTAGGGTTAGGGTTAGGGTTAGGGTTAGGGTTAGGGTTTGGGTTAGGGTTAGGGTTAGGGTAAGGATTAGGTTTATTGTTAATTTTAGGTTTAGGGTTAAGGTTAGGGTTAGGGTTAGGGTTAGGTTTGGGTTTAGGGTTAGGATTAAAAAAAAGAATTTAGAACAGTGTTCCTCTTCCCCTTAGAAGCTTTTCTTTGAAAGATAGTCTCGTTCTTTTGCAAGTGTATGAATTTCATGAAATGCTTTTGTAAGAAACACATACGTGTTTCTTTAAAAAAAGATTCGTTGTTTGGGATGTATCAAAGTATTGTTAGAATTGAGAACAGTGTTCCTCTTCTGTTTAGAAGCTTTACTTTGAGAGATATTCACATTCATCTGAAAGTGTATGAATTTCATGAAATGCCTTTGTAAGAAACGTAGACGTGATTGTTTGAATAGAAGATTCGTTGTGTGGGATGTTTCACAGTATTGTTAGAATTGAGAACAGTGTTCCTCTTCCCCTTAGAAGCTTTACTTTGAAAGATAATCTCGTTATTTTGAAAGTGTATGAATTTCATGAAATGCTTTTGTGAGAAACACATACGTGTTTCTGTGAAAAGAAGATTCGTTGTTTGGGATGTATCAAAGTATTGTTACAATTGAGAATAGTGTTCCTCTTCCCCTTAGAAGCTTTACTTTGAAAGATAGTCTCGTTCTTTTGAAAGTGTATGAATTTCATGAAATGCTTTTGTTAGAAACAGAGACGTGTTTCGGTGAAAAGAAGATCCGTTGTTTGGGATGTATCAAAGTATTGTTAGAATTTAGAACAGTGGTTAGGGTTACGGTTAGGATTAGGGTTAGGGTTAGGGTTAGGGTTAGAGTTAGTTTTATTGTTAGGTTTAGGGTTAGGGTTTGCGTTAGGGTTAGGGTTAAGGTTAGGGTTAGGGTTATGGTTGGGGTAGGGTTAGAGTTAGGGTTAGGGTTAGGGTTAGGGGTTAGGGTTAGGGTGAGTGTTAGGGTTAGGGTTAGGGTTTGGGTTAGGGTTAGGGTTAGGGTTTGTGTTAGGGTTAGGGTAAGTGTTAGGGTTACGGTTAGGGTTAGGGTTTGCATTAGGGTTAGGGTTAGGGTTAGGATTAGGTTTAGGTTTAGGGTTAGGGTTAGTGTTAGGGTGACGGTTAGGGTTAGGGTTAGGGTTAGGCTTAGGGTTACGGTTAGGGTTAGGGTAGGGTTTGGGTTAGGGTTAGGTGTTAAGGTTAGGGTTAGGGTTAGGGTTAGGTTTAGGGTTTCGGTTAGGGTTAGGTTTAGGGTTTCGGTTAGGGTTAGGGTTAGGGTTAGGGTTAGTGTTAGGGTTATGGTTAGGGTTAGTGTTAGGGTTAGGGGTTAGGGTTAGGGTTAGGTTTAGGCTTAGGCTTAGGTTTAGGGTTTGGGTTAGGGTTTGGGTTAGGGTTAGGAAAAGGGTTAGGGTTATGGTTAGTGTTAGGGTTAGGGTTACGGTTAGGGTTAGGGTTAGGTTTAGGGTTAGGGTTTAGGGTTAGGGTTAGGGTTAGGGTTAGAATTAAAAAAAAGGATTTAGAACAGTGTTACTCTTCCCCTAAGAAGCTTTATTTTGAAAGATAATCTCGTTCTTTTGAAAGTGTATGAATTTCTTGAAATTCTTTTGTAAGAAACACAGACATGTTTCTTTGAAAAGAAGATTCGTTGTTTGGGATGTATCAATGTATTGTTAGAATTGAGAACAGTGTTCCTCTTCTGTTTAGAAGATTTACTTTGAGAGATATTCACATTCATCTGAAAGTGTATGAATTTCATGAAATGCTTTTGTAAGAAACGTAGACGTGATTGTTTGAAAGAAGATTCGTTGTGTGGGATGTTTCACAGTATTGTTAGATTTGAGAACAGTGTTCCACTTCCCCTTAGAAACTTTAATTTCCAAGATAATCTCATTCTTTTGAAAGTGTATGAATTTCATGAAATGCTTTTGTGAGAAACAAAGACGTGTTTCTGTGAAAAGAAGATTCGTTGTTTGGGATGTATCAAAGTATTGTTAGAATTGAGAATATTGTTCCTCTTCCCCTTAGAAGCTTTACTTTGAAAGATAGTCTCTTTCTTTTGAAATTGTATGAATTTCATGAAATGCTTTTGATAGATACAAAGATGTGTTTCGGTGAAGAGGAGATGCGTTGTTTGTGATGTATCAAAGTATTTTTAGAATTTAGAACAGTTGTTAGGGTTAGTGTTAGGGTTAGGGTTATGGTTACGGTTAGGGTTAGGGTTAGTGTTAGGGTTAGGGTTAGGGTTAGGGTTAGGGTTAGGGTTAGGGTTAGGGTTTACGTTAGGGTTAGGGTTAGTGTTAGGGTTAGGGTTAGGGTTTGGGTTAGGTTTAGGGTTAGGGTTAGGCTTAGGGTAGGGTTAGGGTTAGGGTTAGGGTTAGGGTTTGGGTTAGGGTTAGGGTTAGGGTAAGGATTAGGTTTATGTTTAATTTTAGGTTTAGGGTTAAGGTTAGGGTTAGGGTTAGGGTTAGGTTTGGGGTTAGGGTTAGGATTAAAAAAAAAGAATTTAGAACAGTGTTCCTCTTCCCCTTAGAAGCTTTTCTTTGAAAGATAGTCTCGTTCTTTTGAAAGTGTATGAATTTCATGAAATGCTTTTGTAAGAAACACATACGTGTTTCTGTGAAAAGAAGATTCGTTGTTTGGGATGTATCAAAGTATTGTTACAATTGAGAATAGTGTTCCTCTTCCCCTTAGCAGCTTTACTTTGAAAGATAGTCTCGTTCTTTTGAGAGTGTATGAATTTCATGAAATGCTTTTGTTAGAAACAGAGACTTGTTTCGGTGAAAAGAAGATCCGTTGTTTGGGATGTATCAAAGTATTGTTAGAATTTAGAACAGTGGTTAGGGTTACGGTTAGGAATAGGGTTAGGGTTAGGGTTAGGGTTAGAGTTAGTTTTATTGTTAGGTTTAGGGTTAGGGTTTGCGTTAGGGTTAGTGTTAGGGTTAGGGTTAGGGTTAGGGTTATGGTTGGGGTAGGGTTAGAGTTAGGGTTAGGGTTAGGGTTAGGGGTTAGGTTTAGGGTGAGTGTTAGGGTTAGGGTTAGGGTTTGGGTTAGGGTTAGGGTTATGGTTTGTGTTAGGGTTAGGGTAAGAGTTAGGGTTATGGTTAGGGTTAGGGTTTGCATTAGGGTTAGGGTTAGGGTTAGGATTAGGTTTAGGTTTAGGGTTAGGGTTAGTGTTAGGGTGAGGGTTAGGGTTAGGGTTAGGTTTAGGGTTAGGGTTAGGGTTAGGGTTTGGGTAAGGGTTAGGGTTTGGGTTAGGGTTAGGGTAACTGTTACGGTTATGGTTAGGGTTAGGGTTATATTTAGGCTTAGGGATAGGTTTAGGGTTTAGTGTTAGGATTAGTTTTAGGGTTAGGGTTAGGGTTAGGGTAAGGATTAAAAGAAAGAATTTAGAACAGTGTTACTCTTCCCCTAAGAAGCTCTACTTTGAAAGATAATCTTGTTCTTTTGAAAGTGTATGAATTTCATGAAATGCTTTTGTAAGAAACACAGACGTGTTTCTTTGAAAAAAAGATTCGTTGTTTGGGATGTATCAAAGTATTGTTAGAATTGAGAACAGTGTTCCTCTTCTGTTTAGAAGCTTTACTTTGAGAGATATTTACATTCATCTGAAAGTGTATGAATTTCATGAAATGCTTTTGTAAGAAACGTAGACTTGATTGTTTGAATAGAAGATTTGTTGTGTGGGATGTTTCACAGTATTGTTAGAATTGAGAACAGTGTTCCTCTTCCCCTTAGAAGCTTTACTTTGAAAGATAATCTCGTTATTTTGAAAGTGTATGAATTTCATGAAATGCTTTTGTGAGAAACACAGACGTGTATCTGTGAAAAGAATATTCATTGTTTGGGATGTATCAAAGTATTGTTAGAATTGAGAATAGTGTTCCTCTTCCCCTTAGAAGCTTTACTTTGAAAGATAGTCTCGTTCTTTTGAAAGTGTATGAATTTCATGAAATGCTTTTGTTAAAAACAGAGACGTGTTTCGGTGAAAAGAAGATCCGTTGTTTGGGATGTATCAAAGTATTGTTAGAATTTAGAACAGTGGTTAGGGTTAGGGTTAGGATTAGGGTTAGGGTTAGGGGTTAGGGTTAGGGTGAGTGTTAGGGTTAGGGTTAGGGTTTGGGTTAGGGTTAGGGTTAGGGTTAGGTTTAGGGTTTGTGTTAGGGTTAGGGTAAGGGTTAGGGTTACGGTTAGGGTTAGGGTTTGCATTAGTGTTAGGGTGAGGGTTAGGGTTAGGGTTAGGTTTAGGGTTAGGGTTAGGGTTAGGGTTTGGGTAAGGGTTAGGGTTTGGGTTAGGGTTTGGGTTAGGGTTAGGGTAACTGTTAGGGTTAGGGTTAGGGTTAGGGTTACAGTTAGGGTTAGGGATAGGTTTAGGGTTTAGGGTTAGGGTTAGGGTTAGGGTTAGGGTTAGGATTAAAAGAAAGAATTTAAAACAGTGTTACTCTTCCCCTAAGAAGCTCTACTTTGAAAGATAATCTTGTTCTTTTGAAAGTGTATGAATTTCATGAAATGCTTTTCTAAGAAACGTAGACGTGATTGTTTGAATAGAAGATTTGTTGTGTGGGATGTTTCACAGTATTGTTAGAATTGAGAACAGTGTTCTTCTTCCCCTTAGAAGCTTTACTTTGAAAGATAATCTCGTTATTTTGAAAGTGTATGAATTTCATGAAATGCTTTTGTGAGAAACACAGACGTGTTTCTGTGAAAAGAAGATTCGTTGTTTGGGATGTATCAAAGTATTGTTAGAATTGAGAATAGTGTTCTTCTTCCCCTTAGAAGCTTTACTTTGAAAGATAGTCTCATTCTTTTGAAAGTGTATGAATTTCATGAAATGCTTTTGTTAAAAACAGAGACGTGTTTCGGTGAAAAGAAGATTTGTTGTTTGGGATGTATCAAAGTATTGTTAGAATTTAGAACAGTGGTTAGGGTTAGGGTTAGGATTAGGGTTAGGGTAAGGGTTAGGGTTAGGGTTAGTTTTATTTTTAGGGTTAGGCTTAGGGTTTGCGTTAGGGTTAGGGTTAGTGTTAGGGTTAGGGTTAGGGTTGTGGTAGGGTTAGAGTTAGGGTTAGGGTTAGGTTTAGGGGTTAGGGTTAGGGTGAGTTTAAGGGTTAGGATTAGGGTTTGGGTTAGGGTTAGGGTTATGGTTAGGGTTAGGGTTAGGTGTAGGGTTACAGTTAGGGTTAGGGTTAGGGTTTAGGGTTAGGGTTAGGATTAAAAAAAAGAATTTAGAACAGTGTTACTCTTCCCCTAAGAAGCTTTACTTTGAAAGATAATCTTGTTCTTTTTAAAGTGTATGAATTTCATGAAATGCTTTTGTAAGAAACACAGACGTGTTTCTTTGAAAAGAAGATTTTTTGTTTGGGATGTATCAAAGTATTGTTTGAATTGAGAACAGTGTTCGTCTTCTGTTTAGATGCTATACTTTGAGAGATATTCACATTCATCTGAAAGTGTAAGAATTTCATGAAATGCTTTTGTAAGAAACGTAGACGTGATTGTTTGAATAGAAGATTCGTTGTGTGGTATTTTTCACAGTATTGTTAGAATTGAGAACAGTGTTCCTCTTCCCCTTAGAAGCTTTACTTTCCAAGATAATCTCGTTCTTTTGAAAGTGTATGAATTTCATGAAATGCTTTTGTTAGAAACAGAGACGTGTTTCGGTGAAAAGAAGATCCGTTGTTTGGGATGTATCAAAGTATTGTTTGAATTTAGAACAGTGGTTAGAGTTAGGGTTAGGATTAGGGTTAGTGTTAGGGTTAGGGTTACGGTTAGGGTTAGGGTTAGGGTTAGGGTTGGCGTTAGGATTAGGGTTAGTATTAGTGTTAGGGTTAGGGTTGGTATTAGGGTTAGGTTTAGGGTTAGGGTTAGGCTTAGGATAGGGTTAGGTTTAGGGTTAGGGTTCGGGTTAGGGTTAGGGTTTGGGTTAGGGTTAGGGTTAGGGTAAGGGTTAGGTTTGTGGTTAGTTTTAGGTTTAGCGTTACGGTTAGGGTTAGGGTTAGGTTTGGGGTTAGGGTTATGATTAAAAAAAAAGAATTTAGAACAGTGTTACTCTTCCCCTAAGAAGCTTTACTTTCAAAGATAATCTCGTTCTTTTGAAAGTGTATGAATTTCATGATATAGTTTTGTAAGAAACACAGACGTGTTTCTGTGAAAAGAAGATTCGTTGATTGGGATATATCAAAGTATTGATAGAATTAAGAACAGTGTTCCTCTTCTGTTTAGAAGCTTTACTTTGAGAGATATTCACATTCATCTGAAAGTGTATGAATTTCATGAAATGCATTTGTAAGAAACGTAGACGTAATTGTTTGAAAAGAAGAATCGTTGTGTGGGATGTTTCACAGTATTGTTTGAATTGAGAACAGTGTTCCTCTTCTGTTTAGAAGCTTTACTTTGAGAGATATTCACATTCATCTGAAAGTGTATGAATTTCATGAAATTCTTTTGTAGGAAACGTAGACGTGATTGTTTGAAAGAAGATTCGTTGTGTGGGATGTTTCACAGTATTGTTAGAATTGAGAACAGTGTTCCTCTTCCCCTTAGAAACTTTAATTTCCAAGATAATCTCATTCTTTTGAAAGTGTATGAATTTCATGAAATGCTTTTGTGAGAAACAAAGACGTGTTTCTGTGAAAAGAAGATTCGTTGTTTGGGATGTATCAAAGTATTGTTAGAATTGAGAATATTGTTCCTCTTCCCCTTAGAAGCTTTACTTTGAAAGATAGTCTCGTTCTTTTGAAATTGTATGAATTTCATGAAATGCTTTTGTTAGATACAGAGATGTGTTTCGTTGAAGAGAAGATGCGTTGTTTGTGATGTATCAAAGTATTGTTAGAATTTAGAACAGTTGTTAGGGTTAGGTTTATGATTAGGGTTAGTGTTAGGGTTAGGGTTATGGTTACGGTTAGGGTTAGGGTTAGTGTTAGGGTTAGGGTTAGGATTAGGGTTAGGGTTAGGGTTAGGGTTAGGGTTAGGGTTTGCGTTAGGGTTAGGGTTAGTGTTAGTGTTAGGGTTAGGGTTAGGGTTTGGGTTAGGTTTAGGTTTAGGGTTAGGCTTAGGGTAGGGTTAGGGTTAGGGTTAGGGTTAGGGTTAGGGTTTGGGTTTGGGTTAGGGTTAGGGTAAGGATTAGGTTTATGGTTAATTTTAGGTTTAGGGTTAAGGTTAGGGTTAGCGTTAGGGTTAGGTTTGGGGTTAGGGTTAGGATTAAAAAAAAAGAATTTAGAACAGTGTTCCTCTTCCCCTTAGAAGCTTTACATGAAAGATAATCTCATTATTTTGAAAGTGTATGAATTTCATGAAATGCTTTTGTAAGTAACACAGACGTGTTTCTGTGAAAAGATGATTCCTTGTTTGGGATGTATCAAAGTTTTGTTAGAATTGAGAACAGTGTTCCTCTTCTGTTTAGAAGCTTTACTTTGAGAGATATTCACATTCATCTGAAAGTGTATGAATTTCATGAAATGCTTTTGTAAGAAACGTAAACGTGATTATTTGAATAGAAGATTCGTTGTGTGGGATGATTCACAGTATTGTTAGAATTGAGAACAGTGTTCCTCTTCCCCTTAGAAGCTTTACTTTGAAAGATAATCTCATTATTTTGAAAGTGTATGAATTTCATGAAATGCTTCTTTGAGAAACACAGACGTGTTTCTATGAAAAGAAGATCCGTTGTTTGGGATGTATCAAAGTATTGTTAGAATTGAGAATAGTGTTCCTCTTCCCCTTAGAAGCTTTACTTTGAAAGATAGTCTCGTTCTTTTGAAAGTGTATGAATTTCATGAAATGCTTCTGTTAGAAACAGAGACGTGTTTCGGTGAAAAGAAGTTCCGTTGTTTGGGATGTATCAAAGTATTGTTAGAATTGAGAACAGTGATCCTCTTCCCCTTTGTAACTTATTTTCCAAGATATTCTCATTCTTTTGAAAGTGTATGAATTTCATGAAATGCTTTTGTGAGATGTGTTTCGTTGAAAAGAGGATTCGTTGTTTGGGATGTTTCAAAGTATTGTTAGAATAAGAACAGTGTTCGTGTTCCTCTTCCCCTTAGAAGCTTAACTTTTAAAGATAATCTCCTTCTTTTGAAAGTGTATGAATTTCATGAAATGCTTTTGTGAGAAACACAGATGTGTTTCTGTGAAAAGAATATTCGTTGTTTGGGATGTATCAAAGTATCGTGAGTATTTAGAACAGTGGTTAGCGTTAGGATTAGGGTTAGTGTTAGGGTTAGGGTTATGGTTATGGTTAGGGTTAGGGTTAGGGTTAGGGTTCGGGTTAGGTTTAAGTTTAGGGTTAGGGTAGGGTTAGGGTTAGGGTTAGGGTTAGGGGTTTGTGTTAGGGTTAGGTTTAGGGTTTGGGTTAGGGTTAGGGTTAGGGTTATGGTTAGAGTTTGGGTTAGGGTTAGGGTAAGGGTTAGGGTTATGGTTAGGGTTAGGGTTACGGTTACGGTTAGGGTTAGGTTTAGTGTTAGGGTAGGGTTTGGGTTAGGGTTAGGGGTTAGAGTTAGGGTTAGGGTTAGGGTTAGGTTTAGGGTTTCGGTTAGGGTTAGTGTTAGGGTTAGGGATTAGGGTTAGGGTTAGGTTTAGGCTTAGGCTTAGGTTTAGGGTTTGGGTTAGGGTTTGGTTTAGGGTTAAGGAAAGGGTTAGGGTTATGGTTAGTGTTAGGGTTAGGGTTACGGTTAGGGTTAGGCTTAGGTTTAGGGTTAGGGTTTAGGGTTAGTGTTAGGGTTAGGGTTAGGATTAAAAAAAAAGGATTTAGAACAGTGTTACTCTTCCCCTAAGAAGCTTTACTTTGAAAGATAATCTCGTTCTTTTGAAAGTGTATGAATTTCATGAAATTCTTTTGTAAGAAACACAGACGTGTTTCTTTGAAAAGAAGATTCGTTGTTTGGGATGTTTCAATGTATTGTTAGAATTGAGAACAGTGTTCCTCTTCTGTTTAGAAGCTTTACTTTGAGAGATATACACATTCATCTGAAAGTGTATGAATTTCATGAAATGCTTTTGTAAGAAACGTAGACGTGATTGTTTGAAAGAAGATTCTTTGTGTGGGATGTTTCACAGTATTGTTAGAATTGAGAACAGTGTTCCTCTTCCCCTTAGAAACTTTAATTTCCAAGATAATCTCATTCTTTTGATAGTGTATGAATTTCATGAAATGCTTTTGTGAGAAACAAAGACGTGTTTCTGTGAAAAGAAGATTCGTTGTTTGGGATGTATCAAAGTATTGTTAGAATTGAGAATATTGTTCCTCTTCCCCTTAGAAGCTTTACTTTGGAAGATAGTCTCTTTCTTTTGAAATTGTATGAATTTCATGAAATGCTTTTGTTAGATACAGAGATGTGTTTCGGTGAAGAGAAGATGCGTTGTTTGTGATGTATCAAAGTATTGTTAGAATTTAGAACAGATGTTAGGGTTAGGTTTATGATTAGGGTTAGTGTTAGGGTTAGGGTTATGGTTACGGTTAGGGTTAGGGTTAGTGTTAGGGTTAGGGTTAGGGTTAGGGTTAGGGTTAGGGTTAGGGTTTGCGTTAGGGTTAGGGTTAGGCTTAGGGTAGGGTTAGGGTTAGGGTTAGGGTTAGGGTTTGGTTTAGGGTTAGGGTTAGGGTAAGGATTAGGTTTATGGTTAATTTTAGGTTTAGGGTTAAGGTTAGGGTTAGGGTTAGGGTTAGGTTTGGGTTTAGGGTTAGGATTAAAAAAAAAGAATTTAGAACAGTGTTCCTCTTCCCCTTAGAAGCTTTTCTTTGAAAGATAGTCTCGTTCTTTTGCAAGTGTATGAATTTCATGAAATGCTTTTGTAAGAAACACATACGTGTTTCTTTAAAAAAAGATTCGTTGTTTGGGATGTATCAAAGTATTGTTAGAATTGAGAACAGTGTTCCTCTTCTGTTTAGAAGCTTTACTTTGAGAGATATTCACATTCATCTGAAAGTGTATGAATTTCATGAAATGCCTTTGTAAGAAACGTAGACGTGATTGTTTGAATAGAAGATTCGTTGTGTGGGATGTTTCACAGTATTGTTAGAATTGAGAACAGTGTTCCTCTTCCCCTTAGAAGCTTTACTTTGAAAGATAATCTCGTTATTTTGAAAGTGTATGAATTTCATGAAATGCTTTTGTGAGAAACACATACGTGTTTCTGTGAAAAGAAGATTCGTTGTTTGGGATGTAACAAAGTATTGTTAGAATTGAGAATAGTGTTCCTCTTCCCCTTAAAAGCTTTACTTTGAAAGATAGTCTCGTTCTTTTGAAAGTGTATGAATTTCATGAAATGCTTTTGTTAGAAACAGAGACGTGTTTCCGTGAAAAGAAGATCCGTTGTTTGGGATGTATCAAAGTATTGTTAGAATTTAGAACAGTGGTTAGGGTTACGGTTAGGATTAGGGTTAGGGTTAGGGTTAGGGTTAGAGTTAGTTTTATTGTTAGGTTTAGGGTTAGGGTTTGCGTTAGGGTTAGGGTTAGGGTTAGGGTTAGGGTTATGGTTGGGGTAGGGTTAGAGTTAGGGTTAGGGTTAGGGTTAGGGGATAGGGTTAGGGTGAGTGTTAGGGTTAGGGTTAGGGTTTGGGTTAGGGTTAGGGTTAGGGTTCGGGTTTGTGTTAGGGTTAGGGTAAGTGTTAGGGTTACGGTTAGGGTTAGGGTTTGCATTAGGGTTAGGGTTAGGGTTAGGATTAGGTTTAGGTTTAGTGTTATGGTTAGTGTTAGGGTGAGGGTTAGGGTTAGGGTTAGGTTTAGGGTTAGGGTTAGGGTTAGGGTTTGGGTTAGGGTTAGGGTAAAGGTTAGGGTTATGGTTATGGTTAGGGTTAGGGTTACGGTTAGGGTTAGGGTTAGGGTTAGGGTAGGGTTTGGGTTAGGGTTAGGGGTTAGGGTTAGGGTTAGGGTTAGGGTTAGGTTTAGTGTTCCGGTTAGGGTTAGGTTTAGGGTTTCGGTTAGGGTTAGGGTTAGGGTTAGGGTTAGGGTTAGTGTTAGGGTTATGGTTAGGGTTAGTGTTAGGGTTAGGGGTTAGGGTTAGGGTTAGGTTTAGGCTTAGGCTTAGGTTTAGGGTTTGGGTTAGGGTTTGGGTTAGGGTTAGGGAAAGGGTTAGGGTTATGGTTAGTGTTAGGGTTAGGGTTACGGTTAGGGTTAGGGTTAGGTTTAGGGTTAGGGTTTAGGGTAGGGTTAGGGTTAGGGTTAGGATTAAATAAAAAGGATTTAGAACAGTGTTACTCTTCCCCTAAGAAGCTTTACTTTGAAAGATAGTCTCGTTCTTTTGAAAGTGTATGAATTTCATGAAATTCTTTTGTAAGAAACACAGACGTGTTTCTTTGAAAAGAAGATTCGTTGTTTGGGATGTATCAATGTATTGTTAGAATGAGAACAGTGTTCCTCTTCTGTTTAGAAGCTTTACTTTGAGAGATATTCACATTCATCTGAAAGTGTATGAATTTCATGAAATGCTTTTGTAAGAAACGTAGACGTGATTGTTTGAAAGAAGATTGTTTGTGTGGGATGTTTCACAGTATTGTTAGAATTGAGAACAGTGTTCCTCTTCTCCTTAGAAACTTTAATTTCTAAGATAATCTCATTCTTTTGAAAGTGTATGAATTTCATGAAATGCTTTTGTGAGAAACAAAGACGTGTTTCTGTGAAAAGAAGATTCGTTGTTTGGGATGTATCAAAGTATTGTTACAATTGAGAATAGTGTTCCTCTTCCCCTTAGCAGCTTTACTTTGAAAGATAGTCTCGTTCTTTTGAAAGTGTATGAATTTCATGAAATGCTTTTGTTAGAAACAAAGACGTGTTTCGGTGAAAAGAAGATCCGTTGTTTGGGATGTATCAAAGTATTGTTAGAATTTAGAACAGTGGTTAGGGTTACGGTTAGGATTAGGGTTAGGGTTAGGGTTAGGGTTAGAGTTAGTTTTATTGTTAGGTTTAGGGTTAGGGTTTGCGTTAGGGTTAGGGTTAGGGTTAGGGTTAGGGTTGGGGTAGGGTTAGAGTTAGGGTTAGGGTTAGGGTTAGGGGTTAGGTTTAGGGTTATTTGTTAGGGTTAGGGTTAGGGTTTGGGTTAGGTTTAGGGTTAGGGTTTGTGTTAGGGTTAGGGTAAGGGTTAGGGTTATGGTTAGGGTTAGGGTTTGCATTAGGGTTAGGGTTAGGGTTAGGATTAGGTTTAGGTTTAGGGTTAGGGTTAGTGTTAGGGTGAGGGTTAGGGTTAGGGTTAGGTTTAGGGTTAGGGTTAGGGTTAGGGTTTGGGTAAGGGTTAGGGTTTGGGTTAGGGTTTGGGTTAGGGTTAGGGTAACTGTTAGGGTTATGGTTAGTGTTATGGTTACAGTTAGGGTTAGGGATAGGTTTAGGGTTTAGGGTTAGGATTAGTTTTAGGGTTAGGGTTAGGGTTAGGGTAAGGATTAAAAGAAAGAATTTAGAACAGTGTTACTCTTCTCCTAAGAAGCTCTACTTTGAAAGATAATCTTGTTCTTTTGAAAGTGTATGAATTTCTTGAAATGCTTTTGTAAGAAACACAGACGTGTGTCTTTGAAAATAAGATTCGTTGTTTGGGATGTATCAAAGTATTGTTAGAATTGAGAACAGTGTTCCTCTTCTCTTTAGAAGCTTTACTTTGAGAGATATTTACATTCATCTGAAAGTGTATGAATTTCATGAAATGCTTTTGTAAGAAACGTAGACGTGATTGTTTGAATAGAAGATTTGTTGTGTGGGATGTTTCACAGTATTGTTAGAATTGAGAACAGTGTTCCTCTTCCCCTTAGAAGCATTACTTTGAAAGATAATCTTGTTATTTTGAAAGTTTATGAATTTCATGAAATGCTTTTGTGAGAAACACAGACGTGTTTCTGAGAAAAGAAGATTCGTTGTTTGGGATGTATCAAAGTATTGTTAGAATTGAGAATAGTGTTCCTCTTCCCCTTAGAAGCTTTACTTTGAAAGATAGTCTCGTTCTTTTGAAAGTGTATGAATTTCATGAAATGCTTTTGTTAAAAACAGAGACGTGTTTCGGTGAAAAGAAGATCCGTTGTTTGGGATGTATCAAAGTATTGTTAGAATTTGGAACAGTGGTTAGGGTTAGGGTTAGGATTAGGGTTAGGGTTAGTGTTAGGGTTAGTGTTAGGGTTAGTTTTATTGTTAGGGTTAGGGTTAGGGTTTGCGTTAGGTTTAGGTTAAGGGTTAGGGTTAGGGTTAGGGTTGGGGTAGGGTTAGAGTTAGGGTTAGGGTTAGGGTTAGGGGTTAGGGTTAGGGTGAGTGTTAGGGTTAGGATTAGGGTTTGGGTTAGGGTTAGGGTTATGGTTAGGGTTAGGGTTAGGGGTAGGGTTACAGTTAGGGTTAGGGTTAGGATTTAGGGTTAGGATTAGGATTAAAAAAAAGAATTTAGAACAGTGTTACTCTTCCCCTAAGAAGCTTTACTTTGAAAGATAATCTTGTTCTTTTGAAAGTGTATGAATTTCATGAAATGCTTTTGTAAGAAACACAGACGTGTTTCTTTGAAAAGAAGATTTTTTGTTTGGGATGTATCAAAGTATTGTTTGAATTGAGAACAGTGTTCGTCTTCTGTTTAGAAGCTATACTTTGAGAGATATTCACATTCATCTGAAAGTGTATGAATTTCATGAAATGCTTTTGTAAGAAACGTAGACGTGATTGTTTGAATAGAAGATTCGTTGTGTGGGATGTTTCACAGTATTGTTAGAATTGAGAACAGTGTTCCTCTACCCCTTAGAAGCTTTACTTTGAAAGATAATCTCGTTATTTTGAAAGTGTATGAATTTCATGAAATGCTTTTGTTAGAAACAGAGACGTGTTTCGGTGAAAAGAAGATGCATTGTTTGGGATGTATCAAAGTATTGTTTGAATTTAGAACAGTGGTTAGGGTTAGGGTTATGATTAGGGTTAGGGTTAGCGTTAGGGTTAGGGTTAGGGTTACGGTTAGGGTTAGGGTTAGGGTTAGGGTTGGCGTTAGGGTAAGGGTTAGTGTTAGTGTTAGGGTTAGGGTTGGGGTTGGGTTAGGATTAAAAAAAAGAATTTAGAACAGTGTTACTCTTCCCCTAAGAAGCTTTACTTTGAAAGATAATCTCGTTCTTTTGAAAGTGTATGAATTTCATGAAATAGTTTTGTCAGAAACACAGACGTGTTTCTGTGAAAAGAAGATTCGTTGTTTGGGATATATCAAAGTATTGTTAGAATTAAGAACAGTGTTCCTCTTCTGTTTAGAAGCTTTACTTTGAGAGACATTCACATTCATCTGAAAGTGTATGAATTTCATGAAATGCTTTTGTAAAAAACGTAGACGTAATTGTTTGAAAAGAAGATTCGTTGTGTGGGATGTTTCACAGTATTGTTAGAATTGAGAACATTGTTCCTCTTCTGTTTAGAAGCTTTACTTTGAGAGATATTTACATTCATCTGAAAGTGTATGAATTTCATGAAATTCTTTTGTAGGAAACGTAGACGTGATTGTTTGAAAGAAGATTCGTTATGTGGGATGTTTCACAGTATTGTTAGAATTGAGAATATTGTTCCTCTTCCCCTTAGAAGCTTTACTTTGAAAGATAGTCTCTTACTTTTGAAATTGTATGAATTTCATGAAATGCTTTTTTTAGATACAGAGATGTGTTTCGGTGAAGAGAAGATGCGTTGTTTGTGATGTATCAAATTATTGTTAGAATTTAGAACAGTTGTTAGGGTTAGGTTTATGATTAGGGTTAGTGTTAGGGTTAGGGTTATGGTTACGGTTAGGGTTAGGGTTAGTGTTAGGGTTATGGTTACAGTTAGGGTTAGGGTTAGTGTTAGGGTTAGGGTTAGGGTTAGGGTTAGGGTTAGGGTTAGGGTTTGCGTTAGGGTTAGGGTTAGTGTTAGTGTTAGGGTTAGGGTTAGGGTTTGGGTTAGGTTTAGGGTTAGGGTTAGGCTTAGGGTAGGGTTAGGGTTAGGGTTAGGGTTAGGGTTAGGGTTTGGGTTAGGGTTAGGGTTAGGGTAAGGATTAGGTTTATGGTTAATTTTAGGTTTAGGGTTAAGGTTAGGGTTAGGGTAGGGTTAAGTTTGGGGTTAGGGTTAGGATTAAAAAAAATATTTAGAACAGTGTTCCTCTTCCCCTTAGAAGCTTTTCTTTGAAAGATAGTCTCGTTCTTTTGAAAGTGTATGAATTTCATGAAATGCTTTTGTAAGAAACACAGACGTGTTTCTTTAAAAAAAGATTCGTTGTTTGGGATGTATCAAAGTATTGTTAGAATTGAGAACAGTGTTCCTCTTCTGTTTAGAAGCTTTACTTTGAGAGATATTCACATTCATCTGAAAGTGTATGAATTTCATGAAATGCTTTTGTAAGAAACGTAGACGTGATTGTTTGAATAGAAGATTCGTTGTGTGGGATGTTTCACAGTATTGTTAGAATTGAGAACAGTGTTTCTCTTCCCCTTAGAAGCTTTACTTTGAAAGATAATCTCGTTATTTTGAAAGTGTATGAATTTCATGAAATGCTTTTGTGAGAAACACATACGTGCTTCTGTGAAAAGAAGATTCGTTGTTTGGGATGTATCAAAGTATTGTTACAATTGAGAATAGTGTTCCTCTTCCCCTTAGCAGCTTTACTTTGAAAGATAGTCTCGTTCTTTTGAAAGTGTATGAATTTCATGAAATGCTTTTGTTAGAAACAGAGACGTGTTTCGGTGAAAAGAAGATCCGTTGTTTGGGATGTATCAAAGTATTGTTAGAATTTAGAACAGTGGTTAGGGTTACGGTTAGGATTAGGGTTAGGGTTAGGGTTAGGGTTAGAGTTAGTTTTATTGTTAGGTTTAGGGTTAGGGTTTGCGTTAGGGTTAGGGTTAAGGTTAGGGTTAGGGTTATGGTTGGGGTAGGGTTAGAGTTAGGGTTAGGGTTAGGGTTAGGGGTTAGGGTTAGGGTGAGTGTTAGGGTTAGGGTTAGGGTTTGGGTTAGGGTTAGGGTTAGGGTTTGTGTTAGGGTTAGGGTAAGTGTTAGGGTTACGGTTAGGTTTAGGGTTTGCATTAGGGTTAGGGTTAGGGTTAGGATTAGGTTTAGGTTTAGGGTTAGGGTTAGTGTTAGGGTGAGGGTTAGGGTTAGGGTTAGGGTTAGGCTTAGGGTTACGGTTAGGGTTAGGGTAGGGTTTGGGTTAGGGTTAGGTGTTAGGGTTAGGGTTAGGGTTAGGTTTAGGGTTTCGGTTAGGGTTAGGTTTAGGGTTTCGGTTAGGGTTAGGGTTAGGGTTAGGGTTAGTGTTAGGGTTATGGTTAGGGTTAGTGTTAGGGTTAGGGGTTAGGGTTAGGGTTAGGTTTAGGCTTAGGCTTAGGTTTAGGGTTTGGGTTAGGGTTTGGGTTAGGGTTAGGAAAAGGGTTAGGGTTATGGTTAGTGTTAGGGTTAGGGTTACGGTTAGGGTTAGGGTTAGGTTTAGGGTTAGGGTTTAGGGTTAGGGTTAGGGTTAGGGTTAGGATTAAAAAAAAGGATTTAGAACAGTGTTACTCTTTCCCTAAGAAGCTTTATTTTGAAAGATAATCTCGTTCTTTTGAAAGTGTATGAATTTCATGAAATTCTTTTGTAAGAAACACAGACGTGTTTCTTTGAAAAGAAGATTCGTTGTTTGGGATGTATCAAAGTATTGTTTGAATTTAGAACAGTGGTTAGAGTTAGGGTTAGGATTAGGGTTAGTGTTAGGGTTAGGGTTACGGTTAGGGTTAGGGTTAGGGTTAGGGTTGGCGTTAGGATTAGGGTTAGTATTAGTGTTAGGGTTAGGGTTGGTATTATGGTTAGGTTTAGGGTTAGGGTTAGGCTTAGGGTAGGGTTAGGTTTAGGGTTAGGGTTCGGGTTAGGGTTAGGGTTTGGGTTAGGGTTAGGGTTAGGGTAAGGGTTAGGTTTGTGGTTAGTTTTAGGTTTAGGGTTACGGTTAGGGTTAGGGATAGGTTTGGGGTTAGGGTTAGGATTAAAAAAAAAGAATTTAGAACAGTGTTACTCTTCCCCTAAGAAGCTTTACTTTCAAAGATAATCTCGTTCTTTTGAAAGTGTATGAATTTCATGATATAGTTTTGTAAGAAACACAGACGTGTTTCTGTGAAAAGAAGATTCGTTGATTGGGATATATCAAAGTATTGTTAGAATTAAGAACAGTGTTCCTCTTCTGTTTAGAAGCTTTACTTTGAGAGATATTCACATTCATCTGAAAGTGTATGAATTTCATGAAATGCATTTGTAAGAAACGTAGACGTAATTGTTTGAAAAGAAGAATCGTTGTGTGGGATGTTTCACAGTATTGTTTGAATTGAGAACAGTGTTCCTCTTCTGTTTAGAAGCTTTACTTTGAGAGATATTCACATTCATCTGAAAGTGTATGAATTTCATGAAATTCTTTTGTAGGAAACGTAGACGTGATTGTTTGAAAGAAGATTCGTTGTGTGGGATGTTTCACAGTATTGTTAGAATTGAGAACAGTGTTCCTCTTCCCCTTAGAAACTTTAATTTCCAAGATAATCTCATTCTTTTGAAAGTGTATGAATTTCTTTAAATGCTTTTGTTAGATACAGAGATGTGTTTCGGTGAAGAGAAGATGCGTTGTTTGTGATGTATCAAAGTATTGTTAGAATTTAGAACAGTTGTTAGGGTTAGGTTTATGATTAGGGTTAGTGTTAGGGTTAGGGTTATGGTTAGGGTTAGGGTTAGGGTTAGTGTTAGGGTTAGGGTTAGGGTTAGGGTTAGGGTTAGGGTTAGGGTTAGGGTTAGGGTTTGCGTTAGGGTTAGGGTTAGTGTTAGTGTTAGGGTTAGGGTTAGGGTTTGGGTTAGGTTTAGGTTTAGGGTTAGGCTTAGGGTAGGGTTAGGGTTAGGGTTAGGGTTAGGGTTTGGGTTTGGGTTAGGGTTAGGGTAAGGATTAGGTTTATGGTTAATTTTAGGTTTAGGATTAAGGTTAGGGTTAGCGTTAGGGTTAGGTTTGGGGTTAGGGTTAGGATTAAAAAAAAAGAATTTAGAACAGTGTTCCTCTTCCCCTTAGAAGCTTTACATGAAAGATAATCTCATTATTTTGAAAGTGTATGAATTTCATGAAATGCTTTTGTAAGTAACACAGACGTGTTTCTGTGAAAAGATGATTCCTTGTTTGGGATGTATCAAAGTTTTGTTAGAATTGAGAACAGTGTTCCTCTTCTGTTTAGAAGCTTTACTTTGAGAGATATTCACATTCATCTGAAAGTGTATGAATTTCATGAAATGCTTTTGTAAGAAACGTAAACGTGATTATTTGAATAGATGATTCGTTGTGTGGGATGATTCACAGTATTGTTAGAATTGAGAACAGTGTTCCTTTTCCCCTTAGAAGCTTTACTTTGAAAGATAATCTCATTATTTTGAAAGTGTATGAATTTCATGAAATGCTTCTTTGAGAAACACAGACGTGTTTCTATGAAAAGAAGATCCGTTGTTTGGGATGTATCAAAGTATTGTTAGAATTGAGAATAGTGTTCCTCTTCCCCTTAGAAGCTTTACTTTGAAAGATAGTCTCGTTCTTTTGAAAGTGTATGAATTTCATGAAATGCTTCTGTTAGAAACAGAGACGTGTTTCGGTGAAAAGAAGTTCCGTTGTTTGGGATGTATCAAAGTATTGTTAGAATTTAGAGCAGTGGTTAGGTTTAGGGTTAGGATTAGGGTTAGGATTAGGGTTAGGTTTAGGGTTAGGGTAAGCGTTAGGGTTATGGTTAGGGTTAGGGTTATGGTTACATTAAAAAAAAGAATTTAGAACAGTGTTACTCTTCCCTTTAGAAGCTTTACTTTGAAAGATAATCTCATTATTTTGAAAGTGTATGAATTTCATGAAATGCTTTTTTTAGAAAGAAAGATGTGTTTCGTTGAAAAGAAGATCCGTTGTTTGGGATGTATCAAAATATTGTTAGAATTTAGAACAGAGGTTAGGGTTAGGGTTAGGATTAGGGTTAGTGTTAGGGTTAGGGTTACGGTTAGGGTTAGGGTTAGGTTTAGGGTTAGTGTTAGGGTTAGGGTTAGGTTTAGGGTTTGGGTTAGGGTTAGGTTTAGGTTTAGGGTTTGGGTTAGGGTTAGGGTAAGTGTTAGGGTTATGGTTAGGGTTAGGGTTAGGGGTAGGTTTAAAGTTAGGGTTAGGGTGAGGGTTTAGTGTTAGGGTTAGGGTTAGGGTTAGGGTCAGGGCTCGGGTTAGGGTTAGAGTTTGTGTTAGCGTTAGGGTAAAGGTTAGTGTTATGGTTAGGGTTAGGGTTAGGGTTACGGTTAGGGTTAGGTTTAGGGTTTAGTGTTAGGGTTAGGGTTAGGGTTAGGATTAAAAACAAAGAATTTAGAACAGTGTTACTCTTCCCCTAAGAAGCTTTACTTTGAAAGATAATCTCGTACTTTTGAAAGTGTATGAATTTCATGAAATGCTTTTGTAAGAAACACAGACGTGTTTTTTGAAAAGAAGATTCGTTGTTTGGGATGTATCAAAGTATTGTTAGAATTGAGAACAGTGTTCCTCTTCTGTTTAGAAACTTTACTTTGAGAGATATTCACATTCATCTGAAAGTGTATGAATTTCATGAAATGCTTTTGTAAGAAACATAGACGTGATTGTTTTAAAAGAAGATTCTTTGTGTGGGATGTTTCACAGTATTGTTAGAATTGAGAACAGTGTTCCTCTTCCCCTTAGAAGCTTTACTTTCCAAGATAATCTCGTTCTTTTGAAAGTGTATGAATTTCATGAAATTCTTTTGTTAGAAACAGAGATGTGTCTTGGTGAAAAGAATATCCGTTGTTTTGGATGTATCAAAGTATTGTTAGAATTTAGAACAGTGGTTAGGGTTAGGGTTATGATTAGGGTTAGTGTTAGGGTTAGAGTTATGGTTATGGTTATGGTTAGGGTTAGTGTTAGGGTTAGGGATAGGGTTAGTGTTAGGGTTAGGGTTAGGGTTTGCATTAGGATTAGGGTTAGTGTTAGTGTTAGGGTTAGGGTTAGGGTTAGGGTTAGGTTTAGGGTTATGGTTAGGGTTAGGGTAGGGTAAGGTTAGGGTTAAGGTTAGTGTTAGTGGTTAGGTTTAGTGTTAGGGTTAGGCTTAGGTTTAGGGTCTGGGTTAGGGTTATTTTAGGATTAGGTTTAGGGTAAGTGTTAGGGTTACGGTTAGGGTTAGGGTTACGGTTAGGGATAAGGTTAGGGTTTAGGGTTAGGGTTAGGGTTAGGTTTAGGGTTAGGGTTAGGATTAAAAAAAAGAATTTAGGGTTAGGGTTATGGTTATGGTTAGGGTTAGTGTTAGTGTTAGGGTTAGTGTTATGGTTAGGGTTTGCATTAGGATTAGGGTTAGTGTAAGTGTTAGGGTTAGGGTAAGGGTTAAGGATAGGGTTAGGGTTAGGTTAGGGTTAGGGTTAGGGTAGGGTAAGGTTAGGGATAGGGTTAGGGTTAGGGTTAGGGTTTGCGTTAGGGTTAGAGTTAGGTTTAGGGTTAGTGTTAGGGTTAGGGTTATGGAAGGGTTAGGATTAGGGTTAGGGTTAGGGGTTAGTGTTAGTGTTAGGGTTAGGGTTTGGGTTAGGGTTAGGGTAAGGGTTAGTGTTATGGTTAGGGTTAAGGTTAGGGTTAGGGTTAGGATTATGATTAGGGTTAGGTTAGGGTTTGCATTAGGGTTAGGGTTAGGGTTAGGGTTAGGTTTATGGATAGGGTTAGGGTAAGGTTTAGGATTATGGTTAGGGTTAGGTTTATGGTTAGGGTTAGGGTTATGGTTAGGGTTAGGGTTTAGGGTTGGTGTTAGGGTTAGGGTTTGGATTAAAAAAAAAAGAATTTAGAACAGTGTTACTTTTCCCCTAAGAAGCTTTACTTTGGAAGATAGTCTCGTTCTTTTGAAAGTGTATGAATTTCATGAAATGCTTTTGTTAGAAACAGAGATCTGTTTCGGTGAAAAGAAGATCCGTTGTTTGGGATGTATCAAAGTATTGTTAGATTTTGAACAGTGGTTAGGGTTAGGGTTATGATTAGGGTTATTGTTAGGGTTAGGGTTAAGGTTATGATTAGGGTTAGGGTTAGTGTTAGGGTTAGGGTTACTGTTAGGGTTAGGGTAGAGTTAGGGTTAGGGTTAGGGAAAGGGTTAGTGTTATGTTTATTGTTAAGGTTAGGGTTAGGGTTAGGGTTAGGGTTTGGGATAGGGTTAGGGTAAGGGTTAGGGTTATGGTTATGGTTAGGGTTACAGTTAGGGTTAGGGATAGGTTTACGGTTTAGGGTTAGGGTTAGGGTTAGGGTTAGGGTTAGGATTAAGAAAAAAAGAATTTAGAACAGTGTTACACTTACCCTAAGAAGCTTTACTTTGAAAGATAACCTCGTTCTTTTGAAAGTGGATGAATTTCATGAAGTGCTTTTGTAAGAAACACAGACGTGTTCCTGTGAAAAGGAGATTCGTTGTTTGGGATGTATCAAAGTATTGTTAGATTTGAGAACAGTGATCCTCTTCCCCTTTGAAACTTTACTTTCCAAGATAATCTCGTTCTTTTGAAAGTGTATGAATTTCATGAAATGCTTTTGTGAGATGTGTCTCGTTGAAAAGAAGATTCGTTGTTTGGGATGTATCTAAGTATTGTTAGAATAAGAACAGTGTTCGGGTTCCTCTTCCCCTTAGAAGCTTAACTTTGAAAGATAATCTCCTTCTTTTGAATGTGTATGAATTTCATGAAATGCTTTTGTGAGAAACACAGATGTGTTTCTGTGAAAAGAAGATTCGTTGTTTGGGATGTATCAAAGTATTGTGTGAATTTAGAACAGTGGTAAGGGTTAGGGTTAGGATTAGGGTTAGTGTTAGTGTTAGGGTTAGGGTTAGGGTTAGGTTTAGTGTTAGGGTTAGGTTTAGGGTTAGGGTTTGCGTTAGGGTTAGGGTTAGGGTTAGTGTTAGGTTTAGGATTAGTGTTAGGGTTCGGGTTAGGGTTAGGGTTAGGGTTAGTGTAGGGTTAGGGTTAGGGTTAGGGTTAGGGGTTTGTGTTAGGATTAGGGTTAGGGTAAGGTTTAGTGTTTGGGTTAGGGTTAGGTTTACGGTTAGGGTTTGAGTTTGGGTTAGGGTTAGGGTAAGTGTTAGGGTTATGGTTAGGGTTAGGGTTACGGTTAGGGTTAGGGTTAGGGTAGGGTTAGGGTTAGGGGTTAGTTTTAGGGTTAGGGTTAGAGTTAGGGTTAGGGTTAGGTTTAGGGTTTGGGTTAGGGTTAGGGTTAGGGTTAGGGTTAGGGGTTAGGGTTATGGTTTGGGTTAGAGGTTAGGGTTAGGGTTAGGGTTAGGCTTAGGCTTAGGTTTAGGGTTTGGGTTAGGGTTTGGTTTAGGGTTAGGGTAAGGGTTAGGATTATGTTTAGGGTTAGGGTTAGGGTTACTGTTAGGGTTAGGGTTAGGGTTAGCGTTTAGGGTTAGGGTTAAGGTTAGGGTTAGGATTAAAAAAAAGAATTTAGAACAGTGTTACTCTTTTCCTAAGAGCTTTATTTTGAAAGATAATCTCGTTCTTTCAAAGTGTATGAATTTCATGAAATGCTTTTGTAAGAAACACAGACGTGTTTCTTTTAAAAGAAGATTCGTTGTTTGGGATGTATCAAAGTATTGTTAGAATTGAGAACAGTGTTCCTTTTCTGTTTAGAAGCTTTACTTTGAGAGATATTCACATTCATCTGAAAGTGTATGAATTTCATGAAATGCTTTTGTAAGAAACGTAGATGTGATTGTTTGAAAAGAAGATTCGTTGTGTGGGATGTTTCACAATATTGTAAGAATTGAGAACAGTGTTCCTCTTCCCCTTAGAAGCTTTACTTTCCAAGATAATCTCGTTCTTTTGAAAGTGTATGAATTTCATGAAATGCTTTTGTGAGAAACAAAGACGTGTTTCTGTGAAAAGAAGATTCGTTGTTTGTTGATGTATCAAAGTATTGTTAGCATTGAGAATATTGTTCCTCTTCCCCTTAGAAGCTTTACTTTGAAAGATAGTCTCGTTCTTTTGAAAGTGTATGAATTTCATGAAATGCTTTTGTTAGAAACAGAGATGTGTTTCGGTGAAAAGAAGATCCGTTGTTTGGGATGTATCAAAGTATTGTTAGAATTTAGAACAGTGGTTAGTGTTAGGGTTATGATGAGGGTTATTGTTTGGGTTAGGGTTATGGTTATGGTTAGGGTTAGTGTTAGGGTTAGGGTTAGGTTTAGTGTTAGGATTAAGGTTTGCATTAGGATTAGGGTTAGTGTTAGTGTTAGGGTTAGGGTTAGGGTTAGGGTTAGGTTTAGGGTTAGGGTTAGGGTTAGAGTTAGGGTAGGGTAAGGTTAGGGTTAGGGTTAGGGTTTGCGTTAGGGTTAGATTTAGGGTTAGGGTTAGGGTTAGGGTTATGGAAGGGTTAGGATTAGGGTTAGGGTTATGGGTTAGGGTTAGGGTTAGGGTTAGGGTTTGGGTTAGGGTTAGGGTTAGGGTAAGGGTTAGTGTTATGGTTAGGTTTAAGGTTAGGGTTAGGGTTAGGATTAGGATTAGTGTTAGGGTTAGGGTTTGGGTTAGGGTTAGGGTTAGGGTTATGGTTAGGGTTAGGGTTAGGGTTAGGATTATGGATAGGGTTAGGGTAAGCTTTAGGGTTATGGTTAGGGTTAGGGTTAGGGTTAGGGTTAGGGTTATGGTTAGGGTTAGGGTTTAGTGTTAGTGTTTGAGTTAGGGTTAGGGTTAGATTTAGGGGTTTGTGTTAGGGTTAGGTTTATGGTTAGTGTTAGGTTTAGGGTTTGGGTTAGGGTTAGGGTTAGAGTTTGGGTTAGGTTTAGAGTAAGGGTTAGGGTTATGGTTAGGGTTAGTGTTATGGTTAGGGTTACGATTAGGGTTAGGGTTAGGGTTTAGGGCTAGGGTAAGGGTTAGGGTTTGGGTTTTTATTAAAAAAAAAGAATTTAGAACAGTGTTACTCTTCCCCTAAGAAGCTTTACTTTGAAAGGTAATCTCGTTCTTTTGAAAGTGTATGAATTTCATGAAATGCTTTTGTGAGAATCTCCCATGTGTTTCTCTGAAAAGAAGATTCATTGCTTGGGATATATCAAAGTATTGTTAGAATTGAGAACAGTGTTCCTCTTCTGTTTAGAAGCTTTACTTTGAGAGATATTCACATTCATCTGAAAGTGTATGAATTTCATGAAATGCTTTTGTAAGAAACATAGACGTGATTGTTTGAAAAGAAGATTCTTTGTGTGGGATGTTTCACAGTATTGTTAGAATTGAGAACAGTGTTCCTCTTCCCCTTAGAAGCTTTACTTTCCAAGATAATCTCGTTCTTTTGAAAGTGTATGAATTTCATGAAATTCTTTTGTAAGAAACAAAGACGTGTTTCTGTGAAAAGAAGATTCGTTGTTTGGGATGTATCAAAGTATTCTTAGAATTGAGAATATTGTTCCTCTTACCCTTAGAAGCTTTACTTTGAAAGATAGTCTTGTTCTTTTGAAAGTGTATGAATTTTATGAAATGCTTTTGTTAGAAACAGAGATGTGTTTCGGTGAAAAGAAGATCTGTTGTTTGGGATGTATCAAAGTATTGCTAGAATTTAGAACAGTGGTTAGGGTTACGGTTATGAATAGGGTTAGTGTTAGGGTTAGGGTTATGGTTATGGTTATGGTTAGGGTTAGTGTTAGGGTAAGGTTAGTGTTAGGGTAAGGGTTTGCATTAGGATTAGGTTTAGTGTTAGTGTTAGGTTTAGGGTTAGGTATAGGGTTAGGGTTAGGGTTAGGGTAGGGTAAGTTTAGGGTTATGGTTAGGGTTAGGGATTAGGGTTAGTGTTAGCGTTACGGTTTGGTTTAGGGTCTGGATTAGGGTTAGGGTTAGGGTTAGGGTTAGGGTTTGAGTTAGGGTTAGGGTAAGTGTAAGGGTTATGGTTAGGGTTAGGGTTACAGTTAGGGTTAGGGTTAGGGTTAGGGTTAGGGTTAGGGTTAGGGTTAGGGTTAGGGTTCGGGTTCGGGTTAGGGTTAGGGTTAGGGTTAGGGTTAGTTTTAGAGTCTGGGTTAGGGTTATGGTTAGGGTTAGGGTTAGGGTTAGTTTTAGAGTCTGGGTTAGGGTTAGGGTTAGGGTTATGGTTAGGGTTAGGGTTAGGGTAGGGTTAGGGTTAGGGTTTGGGTTAGGGGTTTGTGTTAGGATTAGGGTTAGGGTTAGGTTTAGGGTTTGGGTTAGGGTTAGGGTTAGGGTTAGTATTTGGGTTAGGGTTAGGGTAAGGGTTAGGGTTATGGTTAGGGTTAGGGTTAGGGTTACGGTTAGATTTAGGGTAGGGTTAGGGTTAGGGGTTAGGGTTAGGGTTAGGGTTAGGGTTTGGGTTAGGGTTAGAGTAAGGGTTTGTGTTATGGTTAGGGTTAGGTTTAGGGTTAGGGTTAGGATTAGGGTTAGGGTTGGGGTTAGGGTTTAGGTTAGGGTCAGGGTTAGGGTTACTCTTAGGTTTTGGGATAGGGTTAGGGTAAGGGTTAGGGTTATGGTTAGGGTTAGGGTTAGTGTTAGGTTTAGGGTTAGGGTTTGGGGTTAGTGTTAGGGTTAGGGTTAGGGTTAGGATTAAAAAAAAGACTTTAGAACAGTGTTACTCTTCCCCTAAGAAGCTTTACTTTGAAAGATAATCTCCTTCTTTTGAAAGTGTATGAATTTCATGAAATGCTTTTGTAAGAAACACAGACGTGTTTCTGTGAAAAGAAGATTTGTTGTTTGGGATGTATCAAAGTATTGTTAGAATTGAGAACAGTGATCCTCTTCCCCTTTGAAACTTTACTTTCCAAGATAATCTCGTTCTATTGAAAGTGTATGAATTTCATGAATTGCGTTTGTGAGATGTGTTTCGTTGAAAAGAAGATTCGTTGTTTGGGATGTATCTAAGTATTGTTAGAATAAGAACAGTGTTCGTGTTCCTCTTCCCCTTCAAGCTTAACTTTGAAAGATAATCTCCTTCTTTTGAAAGTGTATGAATTTCATGAAATGCTTTTGTGAGAAACACAGATGTGTTTCTGTGAAAAGAATATTTGTTGTTTGGGATGTATAAAAAGTATTGTTAGAATTTAGAACAGTGGTTAGGTTTAGGGTTAGGATTAGGGTTAGTATTAGGTTTAGGGTTAGGGTTAGGGTTCGGGTTTGGGTTAGGATTAAAAAAAAGAATTTAGAACAGTGTTACTCTTTTCCTAAGAGTTTTACTTTGAAAGATAATCTCGTTCTTTTGAAAGTGTATGAATTTCATGAAATGCTTTTGTAAGGAACACAGACGTGTTTCTTTTAAAAGAAGATTCGTTGTTTGGGATGTATCAAAGTATTGTTAGAATTGAGAACAGTGTTCCTCTTCTGTTTAGAAGCTTTACTTTGAGAGATATTCACATTCATCTGAAAGTGTATGAATTTCATGAATTGCTTTTGTAAGAAACGTAGACGTGATTGTTTGAAAAGAAGATTCGTTGTGTGGGATGTTTCACAGTATTGTTAGAATTGAGAACAGTGTTCCTCTTCCCCTTAGAAGCTTTACTTTGAAAGACAATCTCGTTCTTTTGAAAGTGTATGAATTTCATGAAATGCTTTTGTGAGAAACACAGACGTGTTTCTGTGAAAAAAAGATTCGTTGTTTGGGATGTTTTAAATTATTGTTCGAATTGAGAATATTGTTCCTCTTCCCCATAGAAGCTTTACTTTGAAAGATAGTCTCGATCTTTTGAAAGTATATGAATTTCATAAAATGCTTTTGTGAGATGTGTTTCGTTGAAAAGAAGATTCGTTGTTTGGGATGTATCAAAGTATTGTTAGAATAAGAACAGTGTTCGTGTTCCTCTTCCCCTTAGAAGCTTAACTTTGAAAGATAATCTCCTTCTTTTGAAAGTGTATGAATTTCATGAAATGCTTTTGTGAGAAACACAGATGTGTTTCTGTGAAAAGAATATTTTTTGTTTGGGATGTATCAAATTATTGTGAGAATTTAGAACAGTGGTTAGGGTTAAGGTTAGGATTAGGGTTAGTGTTAGGGTTAGGGTTAGGGTTAGTGTTAGGTTTACTGTTAGGGTTAGGGTTTGCGTTAGGGTTAGGGTTAGGGTTAGGTTTAGGGTTAGGTTTAGGGTTTGGGTTAGGGTTAGGGTTAGGGTAGGATTAGGGTTAGGGTTAGGGGTTTGTGTTAGGGTTAGGTTTAGGGTTTGGGTTAGGGTTAGGGTTAGGGTTAGGGTTAGGGTTAGAGATTGGGTTAGGGTTAGCGTAAGGGTTAGCGTTATGGTTAGGGTTAGGGTTAGGGTTACGGTTAGGGTTAGGGTTAGGGTTAGGGTAGGGTTAGGGTTAGGGTTAGGGGTTAGGTTTAGGGTTAGTGTTAGGGTTAGGTTTAGGGTTTGTGTTATGGTTAGGTTTAGGGTTAGGGTAAGGGTTAGGGTTTGGGTTAGGGTTAGGGCAAGTGTTAGGGTTATGGTTAGGGTTAGTGTTAGGGTTAGGGTAGGGTTAGAGTTAGGGTTAGGGTTTAGGGTTAGGGTTAGTGTTAGGGTTATGTTTAGGGTTTGGGTTAGGGTTAGGTTTAGGGTTAGGTTTAGGGTTAGGATTTGGGTTAGGGTTAGGGTTAGGGTTAGACTTTAGGGTTAGGGTTAGGGTTAGGGTTAGGATTAGGGTTAGGGTTAGGATTAAAAAAAATATTTAGAACAGTGTTACTCTTCCCCTTAGAAGCTTTACTTTGAAAGATAATCTCGTTCTTTTGAAAGTGTATGAATTTCATGAAATACTTTTGTAAGAAAAACAGACGTTTTTCTTTGAAATAAAGATTCGTTGTTTGGGATGTATCAAAGTATTGTTAGAATTGAGTACAGTGTTCATCTTCTGTTTAGAAGCTTTACTTTGAGAGATATTCACATTCATCTGAAAGTGTATGAATTTCATGAAATGCTTTTGTAAGAAACGTAGACGTGATTGTTTGGAAAGAAGATTCTTTGTGTGGGATGTTTCACAGTATTGTTCGAATTGATAACAGTGTTCCTCTTCCCCTTAGAAGCATACTTTCCAAGATAATCTCGTTCTTTTGAAAGTGTATGAATTTCATGAAATGCTTTTGTGAGAAACAAAAACGTGTTTCTGTGAAAAGAAGATTCGTTGTTTGGGATGTATCAAAGTATTGTTAGAATTGAGAATATTGTTCCTCTTCCCCTTAGAAGCTTTACCTTGAAAGATTGTCTCTTTCTTTTGAAAGTGTATGAATTTCATGAAATGCTTTTGTTAGATTCAGAGATGTGTTTCGGTGAAAAGAAGATCCGTTGTTTGGGATGTATCAAAGTATTGTTAGAATTTAGAACAGTGGTTAGGGTTAGGGTTATGATTAGGGTTAGTGTTAGGCTTAGGGTTATGGTTAGGGTTAGGGTTAGGGTTAGTGTTAGGGTTAGGGTTAGGGTTAGGGTTATTGATTGCATTAGGGTTAGGTTTAGTGTTAGTGTTAGGGTTAGTGTTAGGGTTACGGTTAGGTTTAGGGTTAGAGTTAGGCTTAGGGAAGGGTTAGGGTTAGGGGTTAGGGTTAGTGTTAGGGTTAGGGTTAGGTTTAGGGTTAGGGTTAGGATTAGGGTTAGTGTTAGGGTGAGGGTTATTGTTAGGGTGAGGGTTTAGGGTTAGGGTTAGGGTTAGGATTAGGATTAAAAAAAAAGAATTTAGAACTGTGTTACTCTTCCCCTAAGAACTTTACTTTGAAAGTTAATCTCCTTCTTTTGAAAGTATATGAATTTCATGAAATGCTTTTGTAAGAAACAGAGACGTGTTTCTGTGAAAAGAAGATTCGTTGTTTGCGATGTATCAAAGTATTGTTAGAATTGAGAATTTTGTTCCTCTTCCCCTTAGAAGCTTTACTTTGAAAGATTGTCTCTTTCTTTTGAAAGTGTATGAATTTCATGAAATGCTTTGTTAGATTCAGAGATGTGTTTCGGTGAAAAGAAGATCCGTTGTTTGGGATGTATCAAAGTATTGTTAGAATTTAGAACAGTGGTTAGGGTTAGGGTTATGATTAGGGTTAGTGTTAGGCTTAGGGTTATGGTTATGGTTAGGGTTAGGGTTAGTGTTAGGGTTAGGGTTAGGGTTAGGGTTATTGATTGCGTTAGGGTTAGGATTAGTGTTAGTGTTAGGGTTAGGGTTAGGGTTACGGTTAGGTTTAGGGTTAGGGTTAGGCTTAGGGTAGGGTTAGGGTTAGGGTTAGGGGATAGGGTTAATGTTAGGGTTAGGGTTAGGGAAGGGTTAGGGTTAGGGTTAGGGTTTAGGGTTAGTGTTAGGGTTAGGGTTTGGGTTAGGGTTAGAGTAAGGGTTAGTATTATGGTTAGGGTTAGGGTTAGGGTTAGGGTTATGATTAGGGTTAGGGTTGGGGTTAGGGTTTTGGTTAGCGTCAGGGTTAGGGTTAGGCTTAGGTTTTGGGATAGGGTTAGGTTAAGGGTTAGGGTTATGGTTAGGGTTAGGGTTAGTGTTAGGGTTAGGGTTAGGGTTTAGGGTTAGTGTTAGGGTTAGGGTTAGGGTTAGGATTAAAAAAAAAGAATTTAGAACAGTGTTACTCTTCCCCTAAGAAGCTTTACTTTGAAAGATAATCTCGTTCTTTTTAAGTGTATGAATTTCATGAAATGCTTTTGTAAGAAACACAGACGTTTTCTGTGAAAAGAAGATTTGTTGTTTGGGATGTATCAAAGTATTGTTAGAATTGAGAACAGTGATCCTCTTCCCCTTTGAAACTTTACTTTCCAAGATAATCTCGTTCTATTGAAAGTGTATGAATTTCATGAAATGTGTTTGTGAGATGTGTTTTCTTGAAAAGAAGATTCGTTGTTTGGGATGTATCTAAGTATTGTTAGAATAAGAACAGTGTTCGGGTTCCTCTTCCCCTTAGAAGCTTAACTTTGAAAGATAATCTCCTTCTTTTGAAAGTGTATGAATTTCATGAAATGCTTTTGTGAGAAACACAGATGTGTTTCTGTGAAAAGAATATTCGTTGTTTGGGATATATCCAAGTATTGTGAGAATTTAGAACAGTCGATAGGGTTAGGGTTAGGATTAGGGTTAGTGTTAGTGTTAGGGTTAGAGTTAGGGATAGGGTTTGGGTTAGTGTTAGGGTTAGGTTTAGGGTTAGGATTTGCGTTATGGTTAGGGTGAGGGTTAGGGTTACGTTTAGGGTTAGGGTTAGGGTACGGGTTAGGGTTAGGGTTAGGGTAGGGTTAGGGTTAGGGTTAGGGTTAGGGTTAGGGTTAGGGGTTTGTGTTAAAATTAGAATTAGGGTTAGGTTTAGGGTTTGGGTTAGGGTTAGGGTTAGGCTTAGGGTTAGAGTTAGGGTTAGGGTTAGGGTTAGGGTTTTTTAGGGTTAGTGTTAGGATTAGGGGTTAGGGTTAGCGTTTGGGTTAGGGGTTAGGGTTAGAGTTAGGCTTAGGCTTAGGTTTAGGGATTGGGTTAGGGTTAGGGTAAGGGTTAGGGTTAGGGTTAGGGTTAGGGTTGGGTTAGGGTTAGGGTTAGGGTTAGGGGTTAGGTTTAGCGTTAGGGTTAGGTTTAGGGTTTGGGTTAGTGTTAGGGTTAGGGTTAGTGTTAGGGTTAGGGTTAGGATTAAGTTTTGGGTTTGTGTTAAGTTTTGGGTTAGGATTAGGGTTTGGGTTTGGAATAGGGTTAGGGTAAGGCTTAGGGTTATGTTTTGGGTTAGGGTTACAATTAGGGTTAGGGTTAGGGTTAGGGTTAGGGTTACGGTTAAGGTTAGGGTTAGGGTTAGGATTAAAAAAAAGAATTTAGAACAGTGTTACTCTTCCCCTAAGAAGCTTTACTTTGAAAGATAATCTCGTTCTTTTGAAAGTGTATGAATTTCATGAAATGCTTTTGTAAGTAACAAAGACATGTTTCTGTGAAAAGAAGAATCGTTGTTTGGGATATATCAAAGTATTGTTAGAATTGAGAACAGAGTTCCTCTTCTGTTTAGAAGCTTTACTTTCAGAGATATTCACATACATCTGAAAGTGTATGAATTTCATGAAATGTTTTTGTAAGTAACGTAGATTTAATTGTTTGAAAAGAAGATTCGTTGTGTGGGATGTTTCACAGTATTGTTAGAATTGAGAACAGTGATCCTCTTCAACTTAGAAACATTACTTTCCAAGATAATCTCGTTCTTTTGAAAGTGTATGAATTTCATGAAATTCTTTTGTTAGAAACAGAGACGTGTTTCGGTGAAAAGAAGATCCGTTGTTTGGGATGTATCCAAGTATTGTGAGAATTTAGAACAGTGGTTAGGGTTAGGGTTAGGTTTAGGGTTCGGGTTAGGGTTCGGGTTTGGGTTAGGGTTTGGGTTAGGGTTAGGGTTAGGGTTAGGGGTTTGTGTTAGGATTAGGGTAGGGTTAGGATTAGGGTTTGGGTTAGGGTTAGGGTTAGGGTTAGAGTTTGGGTTAGGGTTAGGGTAAGGGTTAGGGTTATGGTTAGGGTTAGGGTTAGGGTTACGGTTAGGGTTAGGGTAGGGTTAGGGTTAGTGTTAGGGGTTAGGGTTAGGGTTAGGGCCTGGGTTAGAGTTAGGGTTAGGGTTAGGTTTAGGGTTTGGGTTAGGATTAGTGTTAGGGTTAGGGGTTAGGGTTAGCGTTTGGGTTAGGGGTTAGGGTTAGGGTTAGGGTTAGGCTTAGGCTTAGGTTTAGGGTTTGGGTAAGGGTTAGGGTAAGGGTTAGGGTTAGGGTTAGGGTAGGGTTAGGGTTAGGGTTAGGGTTAGGGTTTAGGGTTAGGGTTAGGGTTAGCGTTTGGGTTAGGGGTTAGGGTTAGGGTTAGGGTTAGGCTTAGGCTTAGGTTTAGGGTTTGGGTTAGTGTTAGGGTTAGGGTTAGGGTTAGGGTTAGGATTAAGTTTTGGTTTTGTGTTAAGTTTTGGGTTAGGATTAGGATTAGGGTTTGGGTTTGGGATAGGGTTAGGGTAAGGCTTAGGGTTATGGTTTGGGTGAGGGTTAGGGTTACAATTAGGGTT